>JBBPPA010000280.1:0-26543 GCA_038091735.1 Leccinum pellstonianum | reverse complement strand
CGGTCTGGTCGTTTCCACACCCGGCGTTGATCAAGCCTAATGCATAAAGAGCTCCACCTTCCGAATACGCGGCCCCCTGGATCTGACTCTCAGCGCCGTTCTGGGGGAGGTAAGGGCCAAGAATATTCATGCCTTCCTGGAAGTACCCCTTATGGATGACTCCGAGGGCAGCAGTGGCCGAGAATTTGGCCCAATTCGTAGCCATACCTAACCACTCGAGGTTTTCCCGAAGAAACGCGTCCGATGTTGTTCCGGCATGCATGAACGCGTTCTGTAGCGTGAGAGCGGTATGGTATATTGATGACCGAGGCTCGAGTGAGTCCTAGAGAAAATAAGCGACCAGACAGGACCCGTTGGCAAGATGGTTACCTTGGTCTGCTTCAAGATTAACATGTCCGTTTTGTTACTTCGCTTGAGGAACTCGAGATAAAGTTTTACGGACTCCTGTCCGCCGAGTATATTACGGAGCTTGTCAAATATGCTCTTTGTTTCCTGCTCACCACGAATCGGTCACGAAAAAGGCAGAGTCATGTGTGCAAAGGAAACCAACCTCGGTTCCTTCTGGCAAATGCTTCCGAACACCTTCCAAAAAGTCTCTTGTGCCACCTTCGGCCAAATCAAATGCAAATTGATACGCCAACAGTCTTTCTTTGGGAATTAGTGACGTCAGCAAGGGTACGGTGAGGGAAGGGTTGTTGAGTGTGACGAGGAGGCGGGCGAGCGAGTGGATATGTGAAGATTTTGTCCTAGAAGATGGAACGGGGAAGAGAGGCAGCAGAAAGTTGAGGATCTGATCGCGGTACACGAGTGGGAAACCGGTATCAAGGACGGCCTCCATTGCATAAGACAGGAGCGACACGTCGCGAGTGATGTCGTAGATCCGAGAAATTATGTCGAGGCGGCGAGACTCGAGGGCTATGCCGATCGCCTGGAAATAGGGTAGTGAAGAGCCGTGTATGGGTTCGGGGTGTGAGGGTAACGCACCTGCCTGTATTCCCCCTCGTCTATGCAGCGCTGGAATATAGATTCTATGATGAGTTGTAACCGAGTATCGATCTTGGTTCCTGATAGGGCCTCCTCTGAGCGTTGGACAATGTATCTGTCTATGGCCTTGGCTGGGAGGTAAGGAAACGTTAGTTGGCATGAACGTTAGGAACCGCAGCGACGTACAAATGACGGTTTCTACGTATTCGCCCGAGTTGTAGTCACGAGCTGCTGCCTCGAACGCGCCGCCCGCGCCAAGCGCAAAGGAGAGGGCCTCGTCATATTCGCCGAGGTAGTAGTAGACCTTGCTGGCGAGCAAGGCGGCAAGATCACGGGCGGGCTTTGGAAGCTGTTCCGAGTCGTACAAGCTTTCACTGTAGAAAACAAAGCTATGAGCAAGTGGTGAAGGAGAAACGAAATGATGAGACGGAGACGTGCATGGGGGCAATGTGTTCTGATATTTCTGGCCAGAACTGAGGTACGAGGGGGTGTAGGGCGACGAGGGCATGCTGCTTGAATGCGGGATCTGGTTCTGAGAGAAGAGCGAGCACACCGGCAGCGGAGGATTGTGCGCGGACGACCATGACGAAGCTTATGCGACGCGTCACCGATATTGATTTCGCGAATCCTAACCAAGTCTTTCAAGCGGAGAACGTCGGAGGTCCAATCTTTCCACCCCGTCCCGAGCTCTGCCGCACTCTAAGTGTTCACCTCATCGACATGTCCTTCCGCGCCGTATCCCGCCTTGCCCGCCCATTCGCGACGAACGCGTCCCCGGGCTCAAACTACTTTGCGCAGCTCAACGCTCTTCGCGAGCACGCACAACGTATGCATTCTCACCTCTCTTGCCATTTCACACGCTCAACCTCGCCCAGACACTGCTGAACTCTGGCGGAAAATCAGGTATGTGTGATCAGGCTCTAACGAATTTCGTCGGACTCATCTCCCCTCCAGCTTCTACGTCGCGGTCCCTACCAGTACGTCCCGTCACTTCCCATTTTCCCGCTCTACACTCCCTCCCAGCTTTCGTCACACTTGCATGGGTGTACAACGTCGAGACGGAACATGCCGCCCATGAGCAACACGCAATAGATGAAAACAACGGCACCGTTCCTCAGCCCCCACCTTATCCGTACCTGAACCGCAGGGTCAAGCCTTTCCCATGGGGCAGCAACTCCTTGTTTTACAATTCCACAGTAAGCTTTCCGTGCCTTCACCTGTAGTGATATTCTTCAACGCTCCACAGTACAACAAGGACATGACCGAGGAGTAGATCCGGCTGGGATATCTGGTTCCGGTTGTGCACGTTTTAATCTTGGTGTTGCATACACTTTTTGTGTAGAAAGCAACTGCACTAATGGAAGGTTGACACTCGCCGTCGCTCCAGTCCGATTTGAATCTGAACCAGGTCGACGAGTATCAGGTAATGGTCATATGCGCATTCGCAGCAGTGCTGGACTTGGTGACGCTGAAAATATGTTCCTCCATGATCACGGTGGGAGTCGCAGTCAGTGCGGTAAATGACGTAGCAATGATAACAAGGCCATAAACGGTCGTTACGGTGCTTTTCGCTGCACTTCCGAAGAGACGGACTTAACCCTTTGTGAGTACGGACACGTCACAGTCGCGGATACCATTATGCGCCGAGGAGCTAGCAGCAAACTGGTATCCGACAGCCCAACCTCGATAACGCTGTGCCACTGGGGTTAAGCGAGTGAATCGATGAGCGGCGACTGTCCGATGTGTTATCCGAAATAGGCAACTGTCGTAGATCCCTAAGTACTCATGCCAGCTCAAGTTGTAATGTGACCGGCCCCCGAATCTCTTCTTTGTCCCACTCGCACACCATGCCTCGTCCCATCATCTCCCCCTCCGTGCTTGCCTCTGATTTTGGTTGCCTCACCGCAGAATGCAAGAGAATGATCAAAGGAGGCGCAGAATGGCTTCACATGGGTATCACGTTCTGAGCAATCACCGATGGCCATGTGTCTGACTACAACGGTTCATCCCACCCCCAACAGATGTCATGGATGGGTACGCAATCCTGCATCGCGCGACCTCTTACCTGCTGATCTATCTGCAGTCACTTTGTGCCTAACATCACCATGGGTCAGCCACCCCGCCACATAGCCTCCTCCATCCTGACCCGCACCCGCAGGAGCACCCGTGCTCTCGTGTGTATCCAAGGGCGTCCCCGGAATATTCATGGACTGCCACATGATGGTCGCACAGCCCGAATTGGTAATTTTACAAACCGCAATCTCATGCCACGAATGTGATGTTTCTTATGATACCAGTGGGTCGACGACATCGCCAACGCAGGCGGTTCGTTGTATTGTTTCCACATAGAAGCAACCTGTAGGCTCCCGCCTCGCTCGCTCACCACACGCACGTTCTGACATCGCCACAAAGCCGATGCCCTGTCACTCATCCGTGCTATTCATGACCGCAAGATGAAGGCAGGCGTCGCCATTTCGCCGGACACGCCCTCCACCGCCATCACGGATGAAATCGGCGCTGAAGCCGACATGCTGTTGGTCATGACCGTATATCCCGGTACGTCCGTCGCATAACGTGTCGCTTGCGGGCGATGAAATCCTGCGCGTGATAGGTCGCGGCGGGCAAAAGTTTCTCGAGCGCTGTGTTCCAAAGGTCGCTGAGCTTCGTACTCGATTCCCCGAAAAAGATATCGAAGTGGATGGCGGCGTTGGCCCAAAAACGATCGAGGTCTGCGCTGAGGCCGGTACGTCCACGGTTTGATCCATTATACGGGAGCTAAAATTGCGAACCCACAGGGAGCAACGTCATTGTAGCTGGAACTGCCATCTTCGGTGCTCCCAGCCCCGAGGAGGTCATCACACAGTTGAAAGAGAGTGTCGCCGTCGCTCAGAAGCGAAGAGCGCAGGCTCTGTGATCCTGCATGCATGTTTCTTCGCTATGAATTATTCCGAGATCTCAAAACCATTAGAGTTTGATTATGTTATAGTCCCTACGCAAGTCCAACAGCTAGATAGAACACTGCTGTGACCTCTTGATGTCCATAAACTAGCTAGCATGGTCCGCAACGAATCGAAGACTATGATGGTATGGACAAGGAAAGGACCGTCATCAGAAAGGTGGTATATGATATCACAGTTCGCACTGGAAAGTCGTCAGAGATCTTCTAATCCAACAATAGTGGGGAATGCAAATTGTATGCGTCATCGTGAAAAATGTGGAGGCGAATATCATTAAGTAGATTGTCAAATAGGTAGAACATCGCATTGCGAAGGCGGCGGAACCCTCCGCCTCACATCACCATTGAAGCCACTCCCCATACATGTTAGGTCGTTCGCCACGAACGTATGCCTCAAAGGTTCGTTTGATGACAGTTGCCCAGTCCAGATCCCGTTTATCGTCAACAACTCTGTCTACCCATTCTTCGGGTTCGACATCTGGGATGGCAGCAGCACGTGCAGCTCTCTCGCCAGCCGCAAACGTCGGTCCTAGGTCAGGCCAATTGCGCGATGGGTCGAATGGCTTCCACCTAGATGAACATAAGTCAAGTCACGCAAACCTCAGGCAACCACGAAAAAAGGCTCACCAGAAATTATGGAAATGATACGAGTAAGCACCCCGGAAGAAGCCGTCGAATCCCAATGCTTGCGGTGCCGCACTGTTTTGTGCAGGTGTATTAAAGAAGTCGGCGAACCTTTTACAAGCTGATCAGAAACTTCAACCTCAGGAATACGCTGATACTCACTCCGTAAAGTATGGCTGAGGAGGCCGCTCACGCTGGAAAACTTCGGTATTGAGCCACGCAGAGTCGAAAAGGGCGTCCGGAAGGCGTAACAGGAGACCTTCCACGTGTGCGTCCTTGGTGTATCTCGAAACTGTCATGGGATGGAAGTCGAGACCATTTTTGAGGGCTGTGCGGAACAGGAACGATCCAAGAGCAGAGTTTTTGTTCATGCGCAGCACCGCAGTGTTGTACTTCTCCAGACGTGACCACCGATATGCAAATGCACCCTTCCAACCCCAGAGTTCTTCCCAGTCCCGCAGGAAAATGGTGTCCGCATCGAGGTAAATTCCGCCATATCTATGGCAGAGGACGAACCGAGCCATGTCAGACAAGATGACGGAGAGACGGTCATATGATGACGAAGACTTGGAACCCGTGCGATTGAGCATGTCATCTTCGTCAGAGCCAGTGGAAGACGATTTTGGCGCTGCGGTCGTGTCCGTGCTGTTGTCCAACTCAACCGTCGCAGAAGGCTCGGCAGATTTGGATCGTTCAGCAGGGACGTTGATGATGTGTCCTCCAGAGTTGAATAGAGTCTCCTTGAGCTCTCGCCATTCGTCCTTGAGTTCAGGGATACCATCAAGTTGGTCGGTGGTATTCCAGAGCTTGAACTTGATAACGTCTTTGAACCTAGGGTGCAAGAACGGAGCCGCCCAAGGATTCGTCTTGAGTTGCTCAAACATGTCGGTGAGGGCCGAAGGATTGGGTATGGAGGCTGCAGGGCCAGGGTTAATCCATAGCCAAAACTCTGGGCGACAAACGCTTGGTTCTAAGTCCTCTTTGAGCTGAAGACCAAGGTTTTGTGTGAACAGGAAAGACAACAGGGCGAGATATGGTTTGTCGGTGAAGGGACCCGTCCAGAACATATGGAAGAGGCGGGGATTTTCGGGGTCGCACGGGGTCGGGAGACTGGAATAGGGGATGTGCTGCAGTGTTGGACGGAGACTTAGAGGAGGCTCCCATTCCACTCCACGCTTTTTCGTTAGCCCAGCGTTAGGATCCTGGATGCCAGCAGATTCCAGAGGACGCGGCGCAATAACATTGGGAAACGACATTTGCGCCGGCTCGGTAAAGTTTTCGCGGTCTTGTTCCATGTAAACGTATTTCCACTCGTCCATCTTGCCCCTCCTCAGGTGATTACCATTGTCTAGACCAGAACCGAGACGAAGGACTTCAAGACAGTCACGAACATACTGCGCATACTAATATGAGTAAGATACAGACAAATAATGAAAATGGCTTACCTTTCCCTGAGAAAAATCGCAGTGCTCCATGATGGTATCTAGATCAGCAACAGAACCCGGAACGGGACGGGGAGGATAGGCGACGTCTGTTGGCTGACTTTGGACGTCAAGGTAAACCCGGCGTGGACCATCCCCTCTTGTCGTCGTAGCTACTGGCCCGGGGGGTGGTCTGAATCGAGAAGGGATGGTGGGGGCCTTTCGCGGAGGGAGAGCAGGATTCAGGGGCGGTGCTGTCAGACCAACCTGTTCGGGGACTAATGACGCGCGTTAAGAAAAAGAGGCAGTGATACTCGCAGGGACAACCAAGGACTTACTCTCTCTCTTGCTAGGATAGTGGCCACTGGCAATCTCCCATTCCCAAACTCGTTGAAGGTCCTCTCTACCAAAAATGAGGGTGGATGACTCTCCGAATGGGGGAGTCCATTGCTTTTCCTCGGGTCCGAACTTGCGGGCAAAGGAGAAGAATATACAGAGAGAAGCGACCAAGAGGAGGCCAACGACGAGCGGCCCTCGTCGCCTACCAATGCGCGCAAGGCCGAGTGGTTGCATGCGAGTTGGATTTGGGACGAAAAGGCGCAGTCTGCGAGTTCGCACGCCAGGGATTGGAACAGAGACCGGAACCGTCCAGGACATGGAGCGGGTATGTCTATGCATCTTCTCCTGGACGGCGGAAGAGTACTTTGGCAGGCCGTTCGTCAAGCGTGCCTTGTCTTGTCCGTAGCCATTTCCACGCTGCGGTATGGAAAAGTAGTTTAGAGAAGACGCCATGGCTGTCCAGAGGGCGACAACGACGATGACGAGGACTCGTGAGTTGCGCCGGTCTGAAGAAGATTTCAGGTAATGAGTAAACGCGAATGAACTGAAAATTCAAATATTCATGGCTCGGCTGCGCGCGAAAACATTGCCTCTCTTGTACATTCCGCAGCACTAACGCCATCCTTACAAAAATTATAGTAGCAACCATCATCAACTACCAGCGCAGCCATTCCCCGTACATGTTCGGGCGTTCGCCACGTATGTATGACTCAAACGTGCGCTTCAATACCGCAGCCCAGTCTAGATCAACCTTGTCATCCTCCATCTCGTCCAACCAGAAGTCCGGATCAGCGTCAGGCTTGGCAGCTGCCCGGGCAGCGCGTTCACCCTCCCTAAAACGTGGCCCAAGATCAGGCCAGTGTCGAGCCGGATCAAATGGCCGCCACCTGGTGTCGAACGAGTGAGTGGAGTGACACGGTCTGAGGCGGGTGTACGTACCACGAGTTATGGAAGTGATACGAAAACGCACCCTTGAAGAAACCATCAAAACCAGTCGCAAGAGGGGCAGCACCCTTGTCCGCGGGAGTTCGGAAAAAGTCGGAAAAGCTAGACTGGCATCAGCCACAAGTTCTTGTCAGTATGGAGAGAACAAAGAACTCACGAAGTAAAGAAAGGGTGAGGTGGCCGCTCGTGTTGTAACCCCTCTGTATTCAGCCAAGCCGGATCAAAGAGCGCGTCAGGGAGCTGGGTCAAGAGCGGCGACAGATATGCATCCTTGAGGTAACGAGTGATTGAGCTGGGGTGGAAATCAAAACCGTTCTTCAGGGCAGTTCGAAACAAAAACGACCCAAGTGCAGAGTCCTTGTTGAGACGAAGCACCGCAGTGTTGTAATAATCGTGGTAAGACCAGCGATAGGCAAATGCCCCCTTCCACCCCCATATCTCTTCCCAGTCACGGAGCAAGAGTGTGTCTGCATCAATGTAGATGCCGCCAAAGCGATGGGTGACGATGAATCGAGCAACGTCTGACAGGATTACCGAAAGTCTGTCGTACGATGTTTCCGATTTCGAGCCCAGGCGGTTGATCATGGAATTACGGTTGGCACCCGTAACGTTAACAGACACGCCCCCGGAATTGAAAAGTGTTTCCATCGAACGCCATCCATCTCGTAGCTCTGAAATACTGTCCAGTTGTTCAGTGGTGTTCCAGAGTTTGAATATGATCATCTCCTTGAAGCGCGGATGTAGAAAGGGAGCTGCCCAAGGATTAGTTTTCAGTGACTGGTACATGTCCTCTAGCGCTGAGGTGGGCGGGGTAGCAGCCGCCGGGTAGGGGTTGATCCAGACCCAAACCTGAGGGCGACATGCCAAATCAAGACTGTTCTCGAGTTGAAGCCCAAGGTTCTGAGTGAACAGGAACGAAAGAATGGACGTATACGGCTTGTCATCGAATGGACCGGCCCAATACATGTGGAAAATCCGCGGACTTTGCGAGTCGCAAGGTATCGCGAGGCCGGGGTTCAAAGTAAGCTTTTGCGAGGGCGGGAGGCTTAAAGGAGGCTCCCAAGGTAACCCTCTTTTCTTCTGTAAACCTGTGTTAGGGCCATACCGTCCGTTTGGGTGTGCGGCGGGGACCGTAGGAATATTAGTAGGTCGATGATGTAGATCCTCTACACTAGATCCTTCCTCCGTGTATATATATTTGAGTTTGTCTAGATTTCCTCGTCGTACTCGGCGACCATTGTCCAGGCCGGCACCAGTTCGTAGAAATTCGAGGCAATCGCGCACAAACTGATCACCTTTTAGATGAGATACCTATTCCGAGGAAGAACATGAAAACATGGCTCACAATTCCATTAACAAAATTACAGCGATCTCGAATTATATCCAAATCTGCGACGCTGCCTGGGATCGGTCTGGGTGGGTATGCAACGGTGTCAAGATCTTGAGAGAGTGATTGTACTAGATGGTATGTCCTTTGGGGACCGACACCGCGGGATGTGGTGATCACAGGATCATGAGGGGGAGTAAATGGCGAAACGAGCGTGTGCGCCCTGGCAGGCGCCAAGGCGGAGTTTAGTATGGGGGCGGTGAATCCTATCTGTTCTGGTACTGGGGCAAGATGAACACAGAACCAACTCCAAGCACGTATGATGATGTCTCACTTTTTGCGTTACTTGGATGATGACCACTGTCTATCTCCCACCGCCAGATTCTCTGTAATTCATCCCTACTAAACACTAGGGTCGAATGTCTGAAGGTCGGAGTCCAATTTGTTTCCTCCGTGCCCAGGAGGATCAGAATCACGCAGGTGACGAGGAGTCCGCCGAGGAAAGCGCAGCAACGGGAAACAAGTCGTGCGCGACTGATCCAAGATGCGGACTGTACGTCTTCGGAGCGTACTACCTTTACGCGGACACGGCGTGATTTGGCGCCAGAAGTAGAAGCAGGAAAAGGAATGGGCCATGGTCTGAGAGCTGTTTGCGCCTTCATTTTCTCCTGGACGGCGGACGAGTCGGAAGGGAGGGTGTACCAACCGCGCCAGAGGGCGGTTACGTACCGAGATAAAGGCATGGATGAAAGGAAGGAATGTGGGGCCGAGTGGATGCTCCTGATTTGAATGAAATACAGCAAATAAAATGTTAGCTGTCCGAACGGTAGCAATTGGCCAGGATGGGAAAAACATCGTCATTGCCATTTCTATCTAGACTGATCCGCTCAAGCTACTACTATACAGGATTCTACAGCGGCAATTCTACGTCGGAGACAAACGGGAATTCTATCGCAACTCAACGCGAACCAAGGGGTTGCAACTCCAGGTCAGCGGAGTCGGTGGGGACCGACAGAATACGCATCGTATTGGTGTGCCCAAGGCCACCCTTCCACCCCTGAATGGCAATCACGGTCGTACCGGCCTTAATAATGTTCAAGTCCAGCGCACTCTTCAACCCGTAGCGGATGCGGTTGTCAACCTGAGGAGAAAATACGTTCAGGATGCACTCAAATGAACTTTTGGACTAGCAGCTCACGTCTGTCTGCCATTGAGAGTCGACGATACCACGTGGCTCGTTGTACCAGAATGGATAGCATCCACGGTGCAGGTGGATCTGCCGGGCAGTCTGCTCGTTGCGAGTCACTGGAGGCGTATCACATCAATACAGCAATATCGCTCCATGATCAATCAAGCATACCAGTGATGATTGGAATCGGAGGGCGGTACTTTGAGACTAAACGAGCGGTGTTGCCGCTGGTGGATAAAACGAGGATGGCACTGGCATTCTGCTCGGAAGCAGCAGCAACAGCAGCGATTGCCACGGTCTCCGGGGTGTCCGTTGGTCGAGGCTGGATTGCTCGCAGCTCATCATATAGAGGGGGATAGCAAATGGCAGCTTCGGCAAGCAGACACGTTTCCGCCATCATGAGAACTTGGATCATCTTCAGCCAATCGCTTCAAACTAAGACACAGCACAGTGCGTACCTGATTCCACGGGATAGCTTCCCTTCGCAGTCTCTCCTGACAACATGACGCAATCGGCACCGTCAAGTACGGCATTGGCAACATCGCTGACTTCCGCACGCGTAGGCCTCGGGTTGTACTGTTGGAATTTTTAGTCAACACCAAGGAAGACTTTTTTTTTGGCTTACTGTCATGGACTACGGGAGACCAGATTAGCTGTCGATAAAGTCAAGAAGCGAACCAACGCTCACCTCGAGCATCTGCGTGGCAACGATCACGGGCTTTCCAGCAATGTTGCATTTGGAGATCATCATTTTTTGAGCAAGGAATACCTGACTCGCGGGAATTTCGATACCAAGGTCACCACGAGCAACCATCACACCATCGCATTCGCGTAGGATCTCATCAAAGTTCTCCACACCCTGTTCGTTCTCGATCTTGACGATGATCTTGATGTTAGCACCGTCGGGTCCAAGGACCTGACGGATGTCCTTGACGTCCTGTGCACGACGGATAAATGATGCAAAGACCATGTCGACGCCATTCTTGACGCCGAAAAGCAGGTCTTTTTTGTCCTTGTCAGAAAGTGCGGGAAGATCAACATCTGTCTTCGGGAGGTTGACCCCCTTGCGAGAAGAGAGGGTCCCGTTGTTGAGAGTACGAACGCGGACGTTGGTGCCGTCGATGGACAAGACGAGGAGAGACAGGATACCTGGAAGTGATTGAGCATACGACTCAAGGACTGTGTCAATGGAATTACCATCGTCAATGTAGATGAGCTTCCCTGGTGCAGTGACCTTGGGAAGATTTTTCTATGACAAAGATTTGTAGTCAGAACACTCGATACGCGTCAGTCAACAAAAAAGCACTTACGTAGTCCAGCCACAATCGCTCGCTATCGCAAGATTCGCTGTACTTGTCGTCCGTGGTAATGATGAATTCATGACCTGCTTTGATAGGGATCTAAAGTAGATGTGATTCTTCTGATCAACGGAGACCTGCGTATATGCGTACATCTTTTCCGTCCTTCATCAAACCAGTGCGAATCTCTGGGCCTTTCTGGGACACGATGAGCTCTACCGTTGAACAAAATGCATTCGAGTACATACAGTATCCAGAGCGATCGCGACAGGGCGTCCGGGATCAGCTTCAAGCGCGTTTTTTCAGCAACCGATGCAATCTTGAGAGGAGAAGGCGACTCACCGGCGACCATCTTCCTGGTGTTGTCGATGACGCTCTGGTGGTAGTCATACGAGCCGTGGGAGAAGTTCATGCGAACTGAGGTTCATCGCGATGTGAGCGATGGCACCGACACGATGCCAGGGAGTGACTCACCGACATTGACGCCCGCGCGCCTCAACGCGGTGAGATTCTCTACGGTGTTTGTGTTGGGCCCTACATCTACGTGAGGTTGTCTGTTCGGTGCATGGGTCAGAATGCGCACCAATCGTCGCGATGATGGCGGTCTAGAAAATTGCATGAGTTATCCGCTCGGCCGATGCTGTGGATGGAAGCTTACCCTGCGAAAGTACTTGGTCTCCGCGGTTGGTTGCATGGCTTTTGTGGGGCTCAGGGTAGAGTTCCATTCGAGTTGAGAGCGGATGCCGTCGTAGGTGAACATGGTTGTCTTGGGCTTGTTGGTGGGGGCAGAGAGAAATCGACGGTGTGGTCTGTGACAAAAAGGAAAGAGGGAGAGACGTTCAGCGCCTCTGAATGACAGATGGCTGATGGTGGAAGAGAAGAAAGAGGAAGAGATCATGATCCGTTGGTCTTATCGATTTGCGGGCCCGACACGGAAGCGGCTTACCTCACAAGGTTAGGCTACGATGTATGCGATGTGAGCGGCTTGTGCAAGATGAGGTTGTAGTGCGATTTTATCTGTCTAATCTCCCAGAATCTTGCTGCGGGTACCTATATATCCCTCACAGTGCGACGAACGTGTCCATCATTACCGAATACATACGACCCCATCTTATAAGTACTTCAACAGAACTGCCATAACATTACGACATATATCAATCCATAACCTCGAGCTCCTTTGGTCCTGCACGCTAGACCAACAGCGGCGGCGTTGTTGTAATGGATTAACCTGAGAAATGAAAGTAAAGCAGAATTTATAGAGCGAAAAACAGGCAGAATATAGACAGCAACACAAGAGCGGCGTTATCCTTACAGTACCCTCAGTGTCCACCCGTGCAAACCTCCGTCGGCACTCGCGGCGGCCTGGGCCGCTGCAAGCCAACCCGGATCTGCTGCTGGCCCTCCGGGAGGCGTGAGAACGTGGCCGGGGGGCATGCCACTGAGATCCATGGATTGAAAGACGTTCTCGCAAGCCATCGTTCTTCCGGAATGGTACCCGACACCATCCGAAGCCCGGATGAACAAAATAGGCAAGGTTCTACCGGAAATCGATGCTTGTACAGAGGCTGCGCCTGGTTGAGCGGTTGAGCCGTCAACCTGCACCCCGACACCAGTGCCATCTCCGCCAGGCGGTGCTGTATGAGGTCCAGTAGTCCTGTCGGCCGTTAAAGCGTTGGGGGGGATGACCTCCTCTTGAAGTGCCTTGATAACCTCGGGGAGCGAAGGCATCTCCACCGTCACCAGTGTGTGCAACGCTGTGTATCTCCCCCCCGGAACGCTTGGCACGGTTCCGTCATTCGACGTCAATTCAGACGAAGGCCCAGGAATTCCACCGCCGTAAGTAATATTCGTGAGAGGTCCAGGCGCGTGCGGAGGAAAACAGCGGGCACGGAGAGGACCGATATTGCCCAAATAGACTGTGAGCGGCTGCTGCGTGCTTGTCTTCGGATCATCATAAAAAAAATTGGAGACCGTGAGTTCTAGGGTGTTGTTGGCTGGGCGATAGATCGGAGGCGTGAAGAGAGTTGGGAAGGGCGTAATTGGAAGTTCGGGTATCGAATTGTTCTGACCAAACGCGTCGAAAAACGTGTATTGGAATTTGGCTGTGAATGCGGCAACGGTCAGCAAGACGAGTAAAAGAAGCATGCACGAGGCGCATACAGATGCCGACGATGGTCCAGCACAGATAATCATCCACTTCATCGAAGATCACTCGGACGCCATCTTTCACCTCGTCTTTGACTCGCGGCTCCGAAAAGTTGAGGGGATGCGTTCCGGTTTGGGATGACACTCCAGGGGTAGATGGGGCGACCCCTTGCGGGCCAGGAACGGGGCCTGCTGCCGACAAGTAGTGTCTTGAGCCATCGGCATTGACCCGCTGCAATGCTATTTTTTGCATCTGACTGACAGGGCCACCATCTTCAGGGGAGACCCGGCCTTTGTCTACTTTGCGAATGATGAGCGGTGATGTCGCGATGTTTGAAAGTGTGTCAGATAACACGACTTCGCATCCATACGTCACTGCCTGATGGCCACCTGGCGTATTGTGAACGTGAGTAATAGCACATAATACTTTCCGGTCACGTGAAGACATACCGTGGACTGGCGGCGCATCTTCTGGGCGTCGGACTACATTGACGTTGAAAGCTGACCAACTGACGTTACTGGCACACAATTGGGCGGAATCGATTGTCATGTATTTGGTGCGGACTGTCTGTGAGTTGATACGGTTGAAAAGAGAAACTGGGCCTCCGGCTAGAATGCACGACGAGATGTTACGCGTCTTGGCTGTCTTCTTTGAGGGTTTAGATATAATTGTTACAGGAGCTGAATCAAACGATGCCCAAACACGGCCACCAGTATTATCGCCGCCGCCATCTCCTGTGGCCGAAGGGGGATCCATGATGTCGAGGGAGAGAGTGAAGCTCTTGGCCTTGGCGGTACCGGTAACGTGGAGGAACTTGAAGCTGCCAGTCATATTGTTGTCGAGGGAGGTTTTCTGATCAAAGGAACGTTCTCCTTGTTCGGAAACGACAGCCATGGAGAGCTGCTGGGAGCGCATCTGCCACACAGGACCCTGAATATGGACGATAGGCGGGGGACAGAGGAAGCGCTTTTCGCTACCGTATGATTTTTGTGCGACGGCAGCATGCAGACACATTACAGTGGTCATCGGTATGACGCGCGCGGGGTCCTGGGAGACGTGATCGCGTACGGTACGGCGAATTTTAGGATGGGAGTCCTCCTGCTCCGCTTCTTCGAGCTTGCGCTTACTGTTCTTACTGCCGGAAGGCTTATCGCGAAGGCAAGGTAAACACAATGACGCGTTTAAGCGCTCGGCAAGGGACTTACTTGTGGAAGTAACGTGACGTGATGTGGGGCTGTAAGCTGGGGAGGTGGTGGAGCAATGGCCCAGGCATGAAGAGCGGACTCCGGGGGTAACTGGTCTTTGCGGGTCGCGGCAAGGATGGACTGGAGAGACGCGCCCGGATCGGAATTAGAAAGGACGGACGGAGCGGCAGTGGTGGTCATGGAGGGATGGGCATGGTTGACGACGCCGTTGTTGTTGTTGTTGTTAGGTTGAGGGTGGTGCTGTGTGGATTGATGGGCAATATGTTCGGCGGGAGGGGTAGCAGAGGAAGTATTTACGAGAATGTCGAGTGACGGCTGAATTGGGGAGGGAGGACGAGGAGACGAGCTCTTTGACGCTGGGTGGTGTAAGTGAGCGTCGAGCTGTGCTGCGTCGGGCATTGAGATGTGCTGGGAAGAGAAAGGATGGAAGGTCCTCATAACAGTTTCCCGCCAGGGATACGGACGTTGGCTGCCAAGCTGTGGGAATCGACGAAACAGAGGTGGGAAAAAACCGAGAAAGCCTGAGAGTGCGTCGTTCAAAGTGCCAGCCACGCGATGACAAATTCACACATCAACACGTGCTATCCGTGCGAATTCAGCCACAAACAGATAAACACAACCACGCCACGGTAAGCCCGGCGACCGTAGTCCGGCATATTATTAACGTAAAAAAAAATCGTAGGTGGACAATGCAAATGTCAAACAACAGCGTTCCTAAAATACGAGGGAATATTCCAATGCAAACTTGGATCGTGTAGAAATAAAGTCCATCAAAATTGTCCCCGGAGGCCATCAACAGGTCATCTAGCCAATTTTCATCAAAGCGGGCCTGTCCATCCGGTCTTCTAGCTGGGAGGTTCACGCAGCAACTTGTGCGCATCGCCGCCTCCGTCTCGTCCTCGGCCCCGCCCAGGGAAAGGGACAGTCGCGTTACCATGTGGCCGCGAGTCCCGTCTAGGTGTTCTAGGTTCTGGGCGTACGCCCAGCTCCACGTCATGTTGGAATCGTTGCCAGTCCTCGACTCTCAGCATCGACTGCCTCTTGGACGAGCTCGAAGCGTTATGTCCGCTGCCCATCGCAGCGAGCTTGTCCACGCTCAAGGCATTGGCACTGGAGCTTCGATCTCCAGGTTTACCACCGTTGACCAATCCCGGACCTCGCTTACCCGGCCCCCCGTCCGGCTTGCGCTTCGTTTTCTCCTCTTCCTCCATTTCCGCCACTCTCTCCGCTTGGCGTCTGCCCACTACTTCCCGCTCGATAGCCATTGACCGCTCCCAGCGGCTCTTGGCTGCCGCCAGATTTGCCGAATCTTTCTCGGCTTGAGTGAGCGGGTTTTGCAACCCACGCATCTTCTGCCTATGGCGCTCTTCAAGTTCCTCGAACGTTGCAACGCGCTGTGACTCGGCCTTCTGGGGAACGGGGGCGGCGACGTTGCCGCGAGGCAAGATGAAGGGCACGTTCGACGTAGTGTCTTGAGCACCCGCTGCCTTCGTGAGCCGTGCTGGGGGTAACACGATAGGGATATTTGGGTTCGAATTAGGGTCAGAGGGGTTTCCTGTAGGGCGACCACGCAAGAGAATCTGGGGGGTGGTGTCCCGTGGAGGCTGCTCGAACACAGGAGCATGACCAGGTGGCTGTAGCAGGACAGCAGGAATGTTACTACTCGTGCGTGCGTGCGACCTCGTCTTCGACAAACCAGCGAGTGCAGCGGCGATCGGGATGTCTTCGTCTGAAGCGTCCTTGGGGGTAGTATCCGTCCCGCTGACCTCGAGCATGCTCTCACGACGCTTGCGCTGAACGAGGGCTTCACTGACAGCTTGGGGTATGGGAAGACGTTGAGCGGGCATGGTGGAAGAGACAGGTGTGGTGGGAATGGGTACAGTCACACCAGATGGTGGTTGCAGAAGTTTCCGGTCTCGTACGTAAGCATCCCAATCGCCATCCTTCAATGGCACGCTCGTGGGACGGCTTATGGAGGCGCCAAGAGGGGGTGCATCAATGAGCTTGGCCAACTCCATAGACGTTGCGCGGCCACGTGGATCCGGTTGTCTTGGGGGTCGTGTGTGAGTCCGGGGGGCAATGGCATTGTCGAGGTCGTAACTGAGCGTACGACGTGAAGTAAGCGAGATCTTGCGTGAACGAGAATCATCAGAATCCACGCCAGGCGTGTCTGACCGGAGTGCATCAATGGAACGCCTGATGGTCTGGATTTCAGCAAGGAGTTCTTCCTTCCGTGCAAGGTCGTTGAGCTCGGCAGAAATCTGAGCTCTCTGGGCTTCTTTGGCTTCTTTACCGATGTCAGGCTCTCCATCGGCAATAAAGCCCGCTGGTACGTCATCCTGAATTCCGATTCCGAGGTCCAAATTAGGGAGGAGATTCCCCGGAGACTGAGAACTTCTCGCAGTACGCTTGAGTTCGTCCTCGGGCATCGGTGCTGCCATAAAGTCAGACACGCCAGATGCCCGCCGAACACGGCCACCAACGAGAGTGAAAGTGGACGAGCGACCTTCGTTGGAACCAGACGCGGGGAAATCTTTCATGAGAGGCGTGGCCGAGTAACCACTGCCAGCCCTGGTATGAGTTCCAAGAGATGGGTGGTCGTTTTCCCATTCCTCCTTCTCTTTTACAAGTTCTGCAAATCTGTCAGACATGTTGAGCTCAGCTTCTTCGTCTCTGCGCTTTTGCTCTTCGCCAATCTCTTTTAGTTTCCGCTGAAGAACACGAAGGATACGTAGTTGAACCGCACCCCCCATAAGGGCAACCGCAGCGATCAAGCCAAGTTCGATCTGCATTGTCTGCGAGACAGGGAATGCGATGTGGTTACTGGTATACTTGGGGAACAAGCTGCTGAATCCCAAGTTCCACACGTAAAACTGGGGTAATGGATAAGTACCCTGGAAACGGCATCAGTAAAGGTTACGTACTTCCTTAAGGCCGGCGGTGGTGTAACAGTCGATGCCTAGCATGAAAGCAGACGATCCGACGAAAGCGGTTGCTAAAAGTAGCATGTGCCAATGAAGCTTGGGTATGGTGCACAGCACAAAGGCGACCACACCACAGGCTGGAAGAGGTATTAGGATTGGGTTCGTGAAATGGGGAGTAGGTCGTACCAATGTACAATATCCAGCGCAACCCAACGGATTGAATGAGGCCGCCATTCCTGAAGCACTGTATCCACAAACCAAAGGCGAAACCCCCCCAGGCCCCGATGAAGTATTTAGTGGCTTTCCAGAAGAAGATGGTGAAGGCACCACCCATTATGCCGGCCACGGAACACGCAAGGACGAACATGCCCTGAAGGGTTTTACTGGGGGGATTTACTGCTGGAAGAATACCAAATTTGACGACGAGAACGAAGCAAACGAGGGAAAGAGTATAAAATCCGATGAGAAAGAACGAAGTCCTGAAAGATCGAGATTCAGGGATCGTATGCACAGCCAGGAGGAAAGAGCGCACCATCTGTTCTTGTGACCCCAGAATGCACTCGGGAGGCCGGTCAGGATGAGAATAGCACCTAGCACGCCAAAAGCAGGTGTGATTTGGGTGGCCAGCACAATGGGGGTTGGCGACGGAGAGGCCGAGGATGAAGCAGTAGCAGTGGGTGTCGGAAGCGTGCTGGTGACATTAAAGACAGTGGGAACCACCAAAGTAGTGAGCGGGATCTCTTGGTTACCTGACTGACTGAATGACGTGGTGGTATAGGAACTGGTTGTAAGAAAAGTGGTGAGGTTTGCAGAAGGGGTCGGGGACGGGGTAGCCTGGGATGAATTAGAAACGTTGGTGGAGTTTACTGGTGTAGACGAAGACTGGGCGGAGACTCGGAGAAGAAGGAAAAGGAAGGCACACGCGAGGAGTAGAGGAGACCTCGTCGACATGCTTGGCAGGGGGGGAGGGGGAGGAGGAGGGAAGGGAAAAGAGGGAAGAAGGGAGGGAAAGGAGAACGGAGTCGGGTAAAGGAATGGGAGGAGGATGGGAAGCCGAAGACGGAGTACTAGTCAGCCGCTACTAGAGTCACGGCGTGGGGTCAACGATGACTGAACGCGTTCGCTTGCAAACTCTCACTTTTTGATCAAGATTCGACCTCGCATGTAAAGAGAGCGGCCATAGACTGTAACGTATGTTAGAACACGAGCCATCGCAGGAGCCATACAGTGACCTCCGCAGGCACACCGGCGTGTTTCAACGGGCAACAGTCCGCGTGTGATCTCGCTTAGCTACCCCATCTGTCGTCATGTCTACTTCCGATCTAATGGCCCAATGGTCCATGGTCTATTCAAAGTGCCCCAGTTGGCTCGCCGCGATCCCCAGCCGGGATAGCAGCACACTCATCTGCCTCGGTGCATTCCTCACAATCACCTTGTTCCCTATTCTCTCCTCCTTCTGCTCCTCCACCACAGTGATCACTTTCCCACGTCTCCCGAATCGCCCCACTCGGCCTGCAACGTGCAGATATGCATCGCCCGCTCGTCCTTCGGGTACTCCGAGGATGAAGACGTGCGACAAATCCGGAAGGTCCACTCCCCGGACGGTGGCCAAAGTGCCGACGATCAACATCGGATTCTCGTCCGAAACTTCATCCGCCGTCCGGGACAGAACATGCCTGCGACTCGCCTCATTCCCAACCAGGTCAAACGGTTGCGCGTTCACACCCAGTTGTCGCAACTCAAAAATAACCTTGCGTACCGCCGCAGTAGCAGGTAGCACTAAAAGTGCAATGCGAGGAACGTCGAGAGCAAATGCAGCAGCGACCGCTTCCAACATGGCCGGATCGAAGGCCAGCGGTGAATGCAACAACTCTACCAAACGTTCAGTCCATAATATTAACAGCCCTCGAACGCATGTTTTGACTCACCCCTGTCCACGTCATCCCTGAGTTCAGGGTCCTCATCGTCTTCGTAAAAAATGCCATCTTCATCATTATCGCGTAAGGCAACATCTTTTTTTAACGCGCTCTTATCATTGCTGTCATCGGGCTGCAACGGGAGAGCGCCGCCTATGTTTTTGATGTCCCCTGTTTTCGAGACAACAAGCACATGATGCACGGCACTCCGTCCCAGCCTATGCGAGGGTACAGCGGCTGAGCCTTTTTTGATCAACTTCAACACCTCCCCCCGTTGTACCCAACCAAAAGAGCTAAACAGCGCGCTTTGAAACCTGCTGCGCAGGGTGGCACTGATCATGATCAACTGCGCGCGGTAAGCTGGAACAGATTCGGGCCCTTCGAGTGGCTCGTCCCTAGCGCGCCCATGTGTCTTCTGCTCTTCTCTGGACCGGGCGCAAAGTCTGTCCAAGACACGAACCAGATCCGGAATATGCTTCTCAGGCTTTTTTCGAGGCACTTTTCTGCGCTCTTTCGTCACCTTATTGTCAGGAACAGGCAGTAGCGCATCCACCTCGTCTACCACAACCGTCAAGGGCCCAGCAAGCCGAAACACCTCGGGTTGGCGCTCCATAAGCTCCAGTATGACGTTGGGTGTGGAAATGAGGATACGTGGCAGTTTATGGATCAACAGGTCATCGTCGGACGATGCAGATCTGATCGCCTCTTGCATGCGGACGGGCAAGTCTTGCAATGTTTCCCTATTGGCCTGTCGAACGAGCACTTGCGCGCATTTTGTCAACGAGAATGGCGCGTCACCCTCTGGTAGGGTCATATGGTGTATCCAGTGCAGGTACTGGTACGCAAGGTCTCGGTGCGGCACGATTAACAAGCCAGTAAGCCCTCCTGAATTCGCTTTTTGTACCAGGGGTTTGCTTAGCAGTGCCAGCATTGCTGCAAAGGACCTAGAAAAACCATTAGTGGTCTGCTCGAATGTACTCTATCGACCGACCAACTCACTTTCCAGTTCCCGTGTCGTCTTGCAGCAAAACATTTCGATTACCAGTTATGCCACGGATGAGCTTTCTCTGCATCGCGGTTGGTTTTTGGACATTTGGAAAAGCAACGCGCAACGATGCGGCTACAGTGGGTTGAAGTCCGGCAGCCTCGAAAGAGCCCTGGTCTGGGGGGTCAAGGGAAGGAACGCGTGGGACACCATTGTGTGTCTGTTGGCTCAGGTAGCCTGTAACGATCGTTCTAGTGCACAAGTGTCGAACTGGAACTGGGTGAAACGAAAGAAGGGACATAACAGTCCACGTGATCTAGTACTTGACATTATGTACAAACATTAAGTTAACATGAAGAGAGGAAACAAGGAAGTGAATCATTAATCACGGCCGGACAACATGATGCATGAGGATGGAAGGTGGCTATCACGGAATACAGGAGACAGCAGGAAGAACTGATCGCGGCGCCGGCTCTCGATCAGCAATCATAGCAACGCACGACACGAATATGACAGGGTAGCCAAGCAATTCATGCTGCATCTTCGCTGGTCGAGCCCAACGTCGCGAGTTCCTATTCCTCAACATCTCCAATAGGGTGATACGCACTCCTGTCGTTGCGGTAAAGTACACGACTGACCCATCCTCTCTCTGCAGGGTTGTTGATCTTGGGTCGTCGACCGGAGTTGACTGATAAGTGTTCGGAATTGGCTGCCGACACAAGAGAAGCGCGCTCAGACTCATAGTCGAGTCGTTCCTCTGTAAAAAAAAAAAGTCAAGCTTGCGTCTATTGAATTTGTCGAATGGACTCACCTTCACCAAACACAGCATCCATTTCTTCTAATGGCACACCCATGGTTTCGGGATACACTAGAGCTGCGTTAGCACAGAGACACGCCAGAGGTAAAACTGGACCTACAAAAGTACACGAGAACAAAGCTACATGCACAGTAAAAACCGTGCATAGGATATAATCTCCATGTAATGACTTCCTGTAAGTAAGGAGTGGTCTCTCCAACAATGAAGTTGAAGGCCCTATAAAGTGATAAAAGGTTGGTCAACGTGCGGACAGACTGGGGCACTGACTGACCAATTTGTCGCCGTCGAGATTGAGACACCCTTGGATCGGAAAGCCAAAGGCATGATCTGCGGGATTTCATTCAATATTCTGATCATCGAGTCAACCAATAAGCTCACCTCGGGTGGGTACAACCATGGAATCGGTCCCCAACTTCAAAAAGGTGAGCAAAAAGCAGATGTCACGACAAGATCTGTACCTGTAACCGAACGCAGCATTGAAGATGATAACGCACACAACAACTGCTTGGGGAGTTGCGGGAACATCAATGTACATCCACCATCCCGTAAAGCCAAGAGCAATGCCCATCTATATCCGTTTATCAGAAAAATGGAGAGCCAGGACGCGACGACTGCACGCACCACGACAGCGCCTGAAAGGAGAATAATCCGACGACCCCAGCGGTCTACCAAGTACCAGCTGAAAGTGATAATGTGAGGAAAAGCTCAAAAAGATACCATGTGCAAACGACGCACGTCGGGATAGTGCTAAGAATGTAAATGATGGCATTAATGCCCGTCATGAGCACGGCATCACGCCCAAGCCACCCAGCCTCTGTGCAAAAATCAGACATGGCTTGCCATATACGCAACCTAACCATACCTTCGAATACCGAGGCTAGTTCGCGACATTAGTAAGAACTTTGCGAAAACCGTACAAAGACTCACGCGCATAATAGGAGATTACTGTCGAACAATGTTTGCTCAGAGAAAAGCAACGCAGAAGCGCGACGACGTACCGTTGATTCCATTCTTGCGGGTAACAAGGACGTTAGCCAACAGTACTGGGTTGAAAAAATTACAACACACCAACTGAGCAAAAGCCTGAGAGGACATTGCAAGCAAGACACGGCGTTTGTACTTTCTCCACATGGTCGCATAAGAGCGACCCTCTCCAAGTTCGCGCTGATGGAGGAGTTTAACTGGGCACGAACAAGGTATAATCACTAGCACAATTACCTCGGCGGTAATTTTCTCTTTGATCTCCTGGAATTCTGCGTGTGCAACCTCGTCGTCGGGATTGCCACCATGTAGATCTACAATAACGCGCAATCCAGCCTCGTCTTGATCAGTATCAATCAACCACCTAAAAGACATTGATGAACTATGTAGAGCGCGCCTGGTTGTTTCCGTACCGTGGGCTCTCTGGCATCAGAAGGCTGCCGACCGCAAGAATGGTTCCAATGACACATTGAATAAAAAGGGGTATCCGCCAAGAAAGATGAGAGTCGATGAACGAGCAAAAATAGTCAGTCCACTGTGTATAACGAAATCAGCAGAGAAAGAGATTGTTGGAAGACAAGCTTACGACTGAAGTAGCATAGCCGGCAATGTTGCCTGTGAATTCCATGCAAGCGAGAGCGCCTCTCTAAAAAGGGATTAGATCGGGTTTATAGGTGCAAGACACGTTCTCACATGATTTGGAGGAGATATTTCGCTCTGATATATTGGAACAATAGTACTGGGAATTGCAGGAAGGTAAGTAGCCAGTAAAGGGCCTCTAGGAGGTCACGCACGATAATAGGCCGACGCCAAAACCGCTGATGACGCGGCCGACGATCATAACATAGAAACCGGTGGTAAAAGTCTGGACGACACCTCCGACGGAGAAGACCAAGGCACCGGCGAAGAGAGTTCCCTTTCGACCGACCATGTCGCCGATGCGTCCAGCGGCGATCGACGTGGCTGCCAATTGGTTAGGAGATGAGGATTAAAAAAAAAAAAGGAGACATACCTAAAGCGCCGAGCTCCAAGACTGCGACCATCGTTCCGACTTCTAGAGGACCTGGCGAGTTAAAATATTGTTTGAAGTAGGGACCGGTAATGATGCCGGACATGACACTAGTTTTGATGAATGAGCTCAGTACATCGGGATGACGGAGAAAATGTTCACCCTTGATCATAACCGAACTGGATATTTGGAACGTGAACCGGGAAGCGAAAATGAGGAGAGAAAAGGAAACGCACGAGAAATACACCTATACTTGCAAAGATGGAGATGGCGTATAGGAGAGGTTGCCCGACGAGCCTGGACGAGGAGGGCGGTGGTGCGGAATCTGGCATTGTTTCATTTACTTTGTCACTTGTGGGTGTATGATGGGTGATAGAAAGCAAAGAGGATGTGAGGTGTGGAGCTCTCTCCCCTCAAAGCAGCGCCACTCACATCACTTCACCTTCTCACATTCATGCCCCGCTCTGTCGTATCCATCGATACCGCGTCCTACACCGACGACGACGACTACGACGACGAGTACACCCTCGCACAGAGAGAGTGGCAGGAGAGCATCGACGAGCTCCACCAGCTCGCCCTCCTCCTCCTCCTCCCTTGGTTCGGCAAATATCTCGGTCGCAAGACCAGCCACTGGCGTGCGTATCTCCTTTTACTCCACCCGTCCGTACTCACCCTCGTCCAGTGTATGCTCGCTATCTACGACTCGGACTCGGCCTGTCCTTCTTTCTCGGCGACGGATCTCATCTGTTTTCGCGCTAAATACTAGTATTATCAGAAATACGGTCGAGGTTCTATTCTCGTCTTCCATCCCTTTCGTCTTCTCACCCTCCAAACCAAACTCGCCAGTCCACCATATACGGCCCTCCCCCGGCTCATCTCCTCTACCACCGCATCCGCGTCCTTCCATTCCTCCCTTGCAATCAGCCCACGTAGCAGGATATACCATGTGTCTGGACCAATCGAGATTTTCCTCTGAACCATCTTCCTGTAGTACCCAAGTGCATCCTCAGTGCCTTCTGGGCCCAGATTCTCCAGACATGCTTTGATCAGCACGTGGTACCCAACCCGATTCAGCTGAATGTTCCGTTTCTTCATCCCTTCCAGCACCTGATGTTTGCACTCCTGCGCCAACGCCAGGTCGCGCCAGTCATGGCGATGCAGACTTGTCAACATGCCTGTGTAGGTCACTTCGTTCGGTTGCACCTCTGGATTATCCTCCATCTTGCGGAGGAGATCCATCGCCGCACGCATTCCCTCTTGTGTGCCCTCCTCCATTTGGTGATTGATGATCGAGGTGAAAAACGCTACGTTGGGCTGGATGTTTTGTTTCCGCATGAGAGTGAGGATGGCATCCGTAGCATCCGTGCGCCCAACTTTGAGCAGCGCAGAAAGCACTGTCGAGAACGTGTACACATCACCAACAAGATCCTCCTCTCTCATCCAATCCAAGATACGAGAGATAGTGCGGAACTCGCCTCTTCGACCATGGAAGCTGAGCAGACTGTTGAATGACACCACGTCCGGCTTGGGTCCTTCCTCCCGCAGCCTCTTGAATAATTCATGTGCATCTTTTTCCCGATGATTCCTCAGTAGTCCGTGGAGAACAGTGTTGTAAAGTGTCAACGCGTCTTCCGGAGTTGGCGACAAACCGTTTGCAAGCCTCGTTTTGAAATGCTCTAGGTATTGCATTGCATCGTCCGGCCTGCGAGCGGCAAAAAGCACAGATATGATGGCACGGAAGGTCGGTACGGTTGGTTTTATGCCCATAGATATCATCGTATGCCACGCCTTCTCTGCTTCAGCATCGTCTCCCATGCGCTCGTACCCAACAAGAAGGGCAGTCCAGGTGATGACTGTTGGTTGAACCTGGAAGCGTAACATGTCGTCCCAGAGGGTCTCAGCCAGGTCCCTGGAATTGCATTGGAGAAAAGCGGACAACATCGTCGCCCAATTAATTTCATTCAGAGCTATCGGTGTCTCCCGTGTGACACTAGCTTGACTTGGTGCGATGTATGACTCCGGTCCGCAGATACCGTCAATGATAGACATGTAGAACTTCTTGAGAGCTTGTGCGTCGTGAGTGGAAGCCAATAAGGAGATGCGGGCCGTGAGGAAGCGGGGCTCGGAGACATATCTTGCGATGCGTAACCTGCGAACGTATTCCTCTACCTTGCTGGTCAATGACTTGCTGGGGAAGGTGGAGAGAAACTCAGCCACGAGACGCGGGGAAATCGGAGCTGGGGACCGGAGGTATACACGTAGCGCGTCATGGAAAGAATTCCCAATAGCATAAGCAACGACGACGGCAAGGAGAATGGAAGGAGGATGCAAGGAATGGGGATGCAAGTCTGTTGGCAAGTCGATCATCAGCTCATCGACGTCACGATCTTCTTCCGAGGTAGTGGTGTCTGGGGAGAGCGGTTTCTCTTCGACTACCCGAGAGAACCTCTCGTACAGACTCAGAGTAGCCATGTGATCACCACTTCGCAGATGGGCAGCCATGTATGCAACTAAAGCGTCGGGAGCCCCCTTGGTCGCAGCGTAGAACGCGATTTCTTCTATAGCTTTGCGGTCATGGGGGTCCCAATCCTGGATTGATCGCGGACAGAGATTTGCCAACAGCTGTGAATGCCTGCGTAACTGCGGTCCAAATAGCGGCAAGAGACCCTTGTCCCGCAAACTTGTCCAATGCTCCCAGACCCGTCGCGTGTCACGCGCCGAGAGAGCCTGTCGAAGTTGTACAAGACGTTGATTGAAAAATAAGACATCTGGATCTGGGATATCCTGTATGCGGTCAGACTGGCTGCCCTGCCGCTGCTTGGCGAGATGCGGGCCAATTGATGGGGAAGAGAAACGCTTCTCGACGTCGTATGCAGCAGCGAGGACACTGGCGGGTCTATAACCAAATGCACGCGGGGCAAGGAAGTCGAAGAGATGAACGCTGCGAATTGACCTGCGGAGCATTGACGCGGTGGTAAAGCTGTGAGGGTTATTGCGGAGCTACTATTATTACGCTTCTGTTGTCTCCAACCCTCACAATGGGCCACGGAAATTCAAACAAGCTATACATCACGCATGCTGAGCACGCTGGCGAATTCGGTCAGCACACGGCCTCGTCGTCGGGTTACAAGGCGTGCGTATGAACATCCATCGGCGCTTTCGTCTCTCAACGAAGTATTCCACAGAAAACAACAGGTCCCGCATCCCAGAGCGCAGACACCATTTGACTGCTGTGCGCTTTCTTTCCAGCAATTTGAGCACCCAGTTTGTGCACGCAACAAGGACGGAACTGGCTTTGTTTTTGACCTAGTGAACATCATTCCTTGGCTAAAGCGAGTCCTTGGTCTGTTGTGAGTCTACGTTTCGTCTTACATCCTTTCTTTTAAGGCAACATAACAACACGAATCCGATCACCAAAGAACCTCTCCTCCCGAATGATCTCATCAAGCTCAACTACTCGCGGAAACCCTCCGGAGA
>JBBPPA010000279.1:0-26584 GCA_038091735.1 Leccinum pellstonianum | reverse complement strand
TGGCTAATTATTCTCTTGGATTACTCAGAAGTTCCATGACATTCTTTCATGTTCTATGGAACTTCCTCTTATGTTATATCTCAAAATACGTACAAATACGTACCTTTGTGTATATATAGCAGGCCCTCCAGGCCACTGTCTAATAAGACTTCTTCGACTCTTACCACCACAGTCGAGTTCTTCAGCTGTAGCTTTCACCCCTCTGCCCAAGCTAGTAAGTGTCTCTTACTAGGCCCTTGCCACTCGTTGCCCTTGCTGCGCACATTGTCAGCCGCTCTCCACCTTACGGATAGAGCATAGCCTTTCAATACCAGGGAAATGGTAGATGGCGGCAGCGCAACGAGGATGATGGAGACAGAGACAGACGGTGATGACGAACGCGAAGACGAGGTGCGTTCCCGCCACTCTCATTCCCTCACACCCTCACTTGCTCATTCCAGGTCTCTCCCATAATGCTTTCAATGCGAGGACACACCACCATGTCCCAATGGATGGATGCCGACCACCCAATGACAATGTGAAGATGACGACACCACTTCTGACACAGCGAAACAGCGGCAATGCCGACGATGCAGACAGAAGACAGCAACCCAGGCAACACGCTGTGGGTGTTCCCCCAGCGTGCAGAAGCGATCATGCAACGTGGACGACCGCCACATTGCGTGATCGCTTCTGCACACTGCCCTTGTGATTGTCCGGGACGGTCAGATGTGAGTGAGTGTGGTATACGAAGAGGACGGGGATGGGGACACGGAGGATGAGGACGGAAACAACTAGGACGGAAACAACTAGGACGACGGGACATCGACATGACAACAAGGAGGAGGACAGTAAATAGAAAATCACATCTAATATATTATGGCACTAGTGTTAGTACCGCCAGCTGTACCTACTACCCACAGCCGCATCACCCCACTTTCCATCTCGATCGGTGAGGGGTGCGCAGCGTGTGTTGTATCTAATCTAGGAGTAAGAGTGTTAGGACCGGTGTGGAATTACAAGTGTGGAACCAAAGCATGGTCAAACTCCACACCCCATTAACCGACATCATTCACAATAGAACTTGTCATCCACACATGTCTGAGTACACTTGATTGTGCCAAATACATGCCTGTGCCAGAGTTCATCACTTATTCCTCCCCACCACACAATTTCTTCGTTCGCCGTATCCCACTCCTCTACTCCATGCATCCAAAAAGCAAAACGAAGACCAGAAGAGTTCGTTTCGCTATTCGCAGCAGCCCTGCACAACAAAATGGGGCTGCCTAGAGTCAACCTTGAACAAATGGTTCGATGGTAAGGACGGCGAGGCCAGGTATGTGATACTTGTAAGCCTTCCATGTACCAGCTCACGCTTGGATGCCGGGACGACAGCAAGGAATGGATGGCAACGCAAAGCCAAAGAAAATATACATCCGCATTCCTCCCCGTCACCTGTGCACAGAAGATGAAGCTGTACACCAGTGTCTTGCCGTCGAGCTAGAATCCGTCGTGAAGAGATACGACGAGCTGCAATGAGCAACGAGGAAGAACTTCAACAACATACGGAGAAGCTGAACATGCTACTCATGGAGATAGAGAAGCAGGAACTGGAGGAGCGGAGCATGGGGCAGCAGGTGAAAGTTATAGAACGATGTTTTAATCTGATGAACATTGTGCTTCCAATTCCTAGCTTCACAATCTAGATGTATCACTTATTCGTAGATTTATTTCCCTAATCAACCACACCGCTAAGATTTTGTATCCTTGAGATGGCGTCCCTCAAAGCCACTAATGAGCGAGTGTGTCCACCTGAGCCTGGACAACATGTACATGAAACTCAATAAAGCGCACAACGCCGAAACCTCTGTTTATGTTTGCCTAGACACATGCTTGTCTGCGACTCATCGGCGAAAGTAGGCTACCATTTCTATACTCTACCCGTCAAGAATCTCTCGGAAGCTTCCAACTGCTCCGTAATCTCTCAGAGTTTCAACTCATCTCTCAACACCTCCGAATATCTTGCAATAAGTTGCCGTTTCCTGTATGACAGAATTCTGAGAGTTTCTGCTTCATCAAGTTCCTTGTGTCGCCATTGGCCGATCATGTGGTAGAGGTGAGATTCGAGCCACAGAAATTCCTGTTGTGAGAATTCTTCGCCGCCGGTGGCCGACATTGGGATGTTCAAAGATGAAGTATCTGTAGTCCAAATATGTTTAGTCATTATAGAGATGATTGTAAAAAGTCACTCACCTTCCGGTTCTGAGTCTTCTGACAACTCGAGCTCCTCTAGCTCATCCTCGTCCACTGCGGCTAGACTTGGCTGAAGATCCTCAATCAAATCCACACCGCCTATCCAATTCCCTCGCTCATTCGTTTTCACCAACTGCAAAAATGTGGACAACGTCCTAGGTTGGGACTTGGACGGAGGGATAGCGGAAGGCGGCGGCGATGGCGATGGCGGCGATCGGTTCAGGTCTGAACACAACAGGCCATCCAGTTTGGCTCTCATTAATGAGGTCGAGCATAGAGACGGCATGGGTGCATCTTGATAAGGCGGCGGCGATGGCGATGGCGGCGATCGGTTCAGGTCTGAACATAGCAGGCCGATCAGTCACATCCGCTATGCAGGAATATGTAGCTAATGGGCTTATCGGCACCATGCCAAGTTGCAGTTGTATGGGCCGCTCTGTGGATCGCTGATATTCTCACTCCATCGGCCGATGTTGGCTGGCCGGTCATTCACGGCAATTTGGCACATTGGCTAGCCGGTCATTTGCCGAAAAATCTACTGAATGGGGTCATATGCCTACAAACACCTTGAGTAGTAATCATATTTCAGCATGTTAGGCGAGTAGTTCAGGCCCTATATAAGCACATACCAATGCAATTTTGGCATAACTGCCACATCTTATTCAGTTATGAGCAATATGCCTACATACAATCTAAGTAGCAAATGTATTTCAGCAACAGATTGTATATACTGCAGTGATGTTTCGGCATGTTAGGCAAGTAGTTTAGGTCCAATGGCGGTGAGGGCTTCAATGTGTACTGTACTGACTGTCTCACATGCTGAAATTATGTTATGTTACACACAGACCTTTGCCAAAACAAGTTTAATACTTAGAGTGTGCAATATGGAGATTCACACAACTAAATTACAATGTACAATTATGCCAAGGATAGCTTCAGCAAGGCCTCTCATATGCACTGAATTGACTGTCTAACATGCCAAAATATTCATCCATTACATACAGTCCTTGGCCAAAGCAAGTTTATTATTTAGGGTGCATAGTAGGCAGTTTTCACAAAAGTAAATTACAATGTGCAGTTATGCTGAGATAGCTTTGGCAAGGCCTTCCATATGCACTGAATGGACTGTCTAACATGCCGAAATAACCATCCATCACAGGTTCCTCGGCATAAATGTACAGTATCATTCAGTTTTACAAAATTCCTCTCATATGTACTCAATACTCTAAGTGCAATTCTTGCTTTGGCAAAGGAATGTATGTGTAGGAGTGATATTCTGGCATGATTGGCAGTCACTCAGGGTCCTATAGAGGCCCTCCTCACCGCTATCTCGGTATGATTGGACACTGTGATTCAGTTTGATTAAATTTCACTAACATGTATTCAGTTATCTAAGTGCAATTTTTACTTCAGTAGAGGAATGTATGTGTAGGAATGATGTTCTGGCATGTTTGGCAGTCACTAGGGATCCCATGGAGGCCCTGCTTGCTGCTATCTCAGCATAATTGGACACTGTGGTTCCATTTGATTACATTCCACTAACATGTATTATTTTATAAAACTGAATCATACTGTACAATGATGCCAAGATACTGGTGAGGAGAGCCAGCATAGGACCCTGCCAGTGAGTGACTTCCAAACATGCCGGAACTTCACTTCTATACACACATTCCTTTGCTGAAGCAAGAATTGCACTTAGAGTACTGAGTACATAAGAGGGGAATTTTGTAAAACTCAATCATACTGTAGAATTATGCTGAGAAAGCAGCGAGGAGAGCCACCATAGGACCCTGAGTGACTACCAATGATGCCAGAACATCACCTCCATATATAAATTTCTTTGCTAAAGCAAGAATTGCACTTAGGTTACTACTGAGTACATATAAGGGGAATTTTGTAAAACTGAATGATACTATAGAATTATGCTGAGAAAGCGGCAAGGAGAGCCACCATAGAACCCTGAGTGACTGCCAAACATGCCGGAACATCGCTCACAGACATACATTCCTCTGCTGCAGTGCACTTAGAGTACCAAGTACAAAGTAGTGGAATTTTACAAAACTGAATCATACTGTCCAATTATGCCGAGATAGCAGTGAGGAGGGCCTCTATAGTACCATGAGTGACTGCCAATCATGCCGGAATATCACTTCCACACATACATTCCTTTGCCGAACCAAGAATTGCACTTAGAGTATTGTGTATAGAGTAATGGAATTTTCCAAAACTGAATCATACTGTACAATCATGCCGAGAAACTGGCAAGGAGAGCCATCATAGGACCCTGAGTGACTTCCAAACATGCTGGAACATGATACCCACACATACATTCCAATCTTTTGCCAAAACCTATTTACTACTTAGAGTGTATGTAGGCATATTTCTCATAACTGAATAACAAGTGGCAATTATGCCGAGATTGCATCAGTATGTACTTCCATAGAGTCTAACCTGTGTTCCTAACATGCCAAAAGAACACTCCACTACATACAACTTTTGCTAAAACATATTTACTACTTAGAATGTATGTAGTAGGCATATTTCTCATAACTGAATAACAAGCAGCAGTTATGCTGAGATTGCATTGGCATGTGATTCCATAGGGTCTAAACTGCTTGCCTAACATGCCAAAATGTGACTTCAGTACATACAATCCTTTGCCCACAGACATTTACTACTTCAAAGACAGCAATACCTAGCCAATTGGCCGATCAGCAACATGCCAAGATTCAATTGTTGGCTGATCAGTCTACTGTAGAATGTCAGCATCCAAAGCCCATTGGCCAGTCGGCAAACATGCCGACTTTTTATTTTGGCCAACTAGCTGTGGATGCCCTATGGAATTACATGCCAATGCAATCTCGGCATAACTGCTATTTGTTATTCAGTTATGAAAAATATGCCTACATACACTGTAAGCAGTAAATGTATTTTGGCAAAGGATTGTATGTAGTAGAGTGCTGTTTCAGCATGTTAGGCAAGCAGTTTAGACCCACCTGCCAGCAGTGATGCCAAAGGTTGCAGTGCACGTCCATCAACCAGCCAATGGCAGAGGATGTCTTTGATCACATTACCAACCATCGTGAGGCCTTCACAATAAGTGTTGTTGATGGTTTCAAGTCAATTATCTAAACAATTTTCTATATGGTCCATGGTCTCATCCTTTGCATTATGCCGCTTGTGCATAGTAGAAGAACAGGTTGATCTGATGGCTGAACATGACATGACTGACATCATGGAGATGTCATTGTCATCAGCCACCTTGTGTTTTCCCAGACCTGGTGGTGCAACCTCTGAGCTATGCAGCGGGAAACAATTCATCTCCTTCCTCTTGGATGGCCCAATTAACTTCATCTTCTCATAGAACATCCACACTTTGTTCTTGAAGGTTGAAACACCTGAATGCTGCTGATGAAAAAGAGTCAATACCCTAGTATTCCTTTGCCTCACTACCGTGACTCATACCTTGACATAGTCCACCTATACATTCTCACCTCAGAGATAATATTGGCCCTTAACAGTCACCCATTTGACTCTCTAAACTGCACAGTCTAGTGATGTACTAGACCTAGAAACCTGGATTGATGCATTTGGCATTAGTAATGAGCTTCAGGAGATGATCACAGAATGCCAGTATGTTGGATGGCAATGAATCTCAGGGGTATATGTACTGATCTATAGGACTGTTCTGTATTTATCAAAAATATTTGTTATTGCAGAAATCCTCTCTTTTTCCACCCATCCCCATCTCTGATAAGCCTGTCTCGGTTCATTGGTTTTGCACTTTTGCTTTGTTCCATCAAATGATTTTTTTTTATGTTGTCCTTGCCAGGGCCCAGCAGGAACCAAAGGGAGCAAACCTTGACGGTCATGTCATCGGTCCCAGTTCTTGTCTCTACCTGGATGTCGTGGGTGGCATGGGGCTTGGTGGTGTACACAGGCAGGGTCTTCCTCGACTGGCAGGCGAACAGCAGGAACCAGGGGGAGCAAACTTTGATGGTTGTGTCGTCGGTCCCAGTTCTTGTCTCTACCTGCCTGTCACTCAATGACCAGGATTGCACAACAAAGAGCACCACATGCAAGGGAGAAATTGGTCGACCAATTTCCGAAGTCTGCCCAGCCATGACCGAGTCGCGAGAAGTCCCTCAGCTTTCTTTTATCTCACTGTGCCAAATGGCAATGTGTGTGCATGTCTACCTCCGCCAGCCCGGTGCCGGGCCTCTCTCGCTCGGGCTCACATGTTTTCCCACACTTCCACCGTGCCACACACGTATACATCCGCCCCCACCCTCTCTTGCTTGAGCTCGCATCCCCAACTCTTTGCTATTTCATTTTTTTTGCCTGCATTCTGAGTATCTTTTTTGCTGCTGGTTATTAATTTTCATCTGTGTCCCCTCTGTTTGCACAGCACTCAATATTTTCCCTGCATATTTTCCCATCTTTTATAGCCAGCTTTTAGACCCACTTTTTTTTTTTTTTTTTTTCCCTTATCATGACCAATTTGAGTCTTGTTTACTTTTTAGCTTTTATATAACATTTCATACTTGATTTTTATTCAATATTCATTTTCTGTGGACTATTCCAAGTGTGTGACAAGCATGACTTAAGCAAATTTACATGAGCCACAAGCAACAGAAACTGCTTAGACTGCTTAACCATTATGTGAATAATCATAAGCACTAAGTGTGAAATAAACAGTTATAAGTACGAGTAAGTAATGTCACAGTGTAGATTTCCTGATGTGGATGCTTAAGGTATGCACCAATACATTGTGCTCTGGCAGTGACCAGATCTGTTGTCAGATACTCACAAAAAAACCAGTCAGTTATTTGAAATCACCTTGAAATGAATGTCCTTTTGACAAAATTGGCATTGATCTCGATGATCAATTGATGAACTTGCTGCTGCCAGGCACAGTTCCATGCTGCACAGATGTTCCACAGATTCTTTCTTCTTCAAAAGAAGGTTCTGTTCAGGGGAAACAGTTTAGACTGTGGCAGTGTCTGGCATCTTGCAGTTGTGTGCATGATGTTGAGCATCAAAGTAGGCATTTATTTATTTATTTGAAAGATTGGCTTAAGGGATCACTAGCTACATTGAGACTGCCACCCACTGCTCAGACCCTATGATACATTCTGCTGAGTTTATGAATATGATACCCTAGCCAATGACCTATTTGAATTCACCAGTTAAGTTGTGACTGGAACCCCAACTGCTTTTATTGCATGGACAGAGTGGCAGGTCAGTATGTTCATGAAATCCAATGAATAACTTGAATCTTGGCTTTCAGGGTGGATACATAATTGCCCCTAGCACCATTGGTACCTTCTTGCACCTGTGCAGATTGCAATGAAATGGTGTTCTTGAAAGTCTATCAGGGATTCACCTCTCGCTGCATAGATAAGTCAAAATCCTTGACATTTTTCTCCTAGATGGCCTGAATATTTTCAACATCTCAATGTTATAAATTTCAAATCTCTTCTCTACTATACTCAATGGATTTGAAACTTCAGCACAACCAACAACTATAATACAGAGATGTCTGAAGGTTTCATATAGACATGCTAAAGAAGGTTAAAAAGCTTCTAACTTCCATAACAAGGTTTCCAAAATGACCAAGCAGTGGCTAGAGCATTAAAAAATTAGTTTTTTTTTTCTTCTGAAGTTAAACACCTTTGAGAGGCTAATGACTTGATCTACTTTCATGTTTTAGTATCAGAGCTGAAACAAGAACACAAAACTTCAACTTCAGAGGCTAAGCCAGATGTCATTGTTGAATTGAAGAGGAAAGTTCTATTTGTTGGTTTGATTTGTTACAAGTTGGAAGACCATCCATGTACTTGTTGTACATTTCTCACTAGCATTCAGGCAAACCATAAGTCATTCTTTTTTGATCATTGTCTCAGATCTAATACATAAATGGATTGGGTGTACTACTAAGAGACACATAACTAGGATCTTGCTTGTTGACCACATTTTTGGTCTCCAGGACCTGGCAGTCATGACCTGGGTCGTGCCTTGGAGATAAGATACATTTGTTGCAATCATTTTCTGCATAGCCTTCATGTCCACCATCTCTGTGTGCATGCAACCCATCTCATCCTTTACTAAATGTATCTCCTTGAAGAGGGCATCTTGTAAAGCTGCAATTAGTGTTTTAAGGTTTTGTTGCTTGATAGGACCTACAGGCACAAAGCCTAATGTATGGATCAAGTTTTCCAGTCATCCTTGATCCACAGGCTGCAAGTTAGAGCCTCAGAGCCTGTCAGTGGACATGGTGGTGGCTGGAACTTGGATTACTGGCTGGACAGAGATGGTTCAGGCTGCTAGTGGTGAGTCTGAACCTGGGTTGCTGTCATCATGGCAACAACCTCAGGAACAGACTCTAAATCACCACATTGGCTAGATAAAGAATTCACCACCATAACATGAAGGAAGTGAGCCACTCACCAGACATGGCAGTCACTCTGGCACATCAAAGTCACAGTCACAGTAGGTTTCTGAACATTCTCAAGTCAATTTGCTTATTTTTTTTTCCTGAGCTAGTAGGAGTGAATATAGTTTCTTGGCAGGCTGGGATAGGCTCCCAGGCCTGGCAAGCCTGTTCAAGTCAGAACTGGTAGTTCCTATGATTTTGATGGGACCACAGTCTACTAGTTGCCCTCATTTCTGTGGGCAACTTGAATCTCATGACTATTCATTCTTTTATGATTGAGAATTGATTGTTATTATTATAGCTTCATTGATTGATGTTTTGAATTCTGCTCAAGCACCCAACTGGATTGTTTTGTTCAGACAGGCTGCAGAAGTTCTTTGCATCAGCCTTTATGACAGAAGGACTGGGACTACTATAACTATATCATTCAAAGAGGACTTTGTGGTGGAGACCCTGTTGAAATTTTTCTTAGAATGAGTGTTCAACACTGGCAGATTCATTTGAATATGGTGACATTGGTGAGTTAACTCATAGTTGTAGATTTCACTATGATAGCTCAGACTCACTCGTCTGAGTCTTCAAGTCTCATCTGATCAGAGAGTTCAAGGAAATAACCACTAGGTTCACTGGATATATTTGGTCCAAGGCTGCATACCTTGTCGAAAATTCCCTTCAAGCTAATTGACAAAAATTCAGGCTTCTCTCCATTGATAGAGTGAGTAACCTGAATGAACTGGAGTTATGGACTACTCATTCAGAGGAGTATGGATATGGATTTTTCCATCAAATAGCCTGGAACCAGGGTCAGAACTCTGCCAGTGTAGAAGTAAGTGTTTCATTTTTTCTATATAAAATTTCAGCTAGCTTATCAAGATCTAAATTCTAGAAACCATATCATCAAGCATTTGCCCAAATATTCAAAGCAGTTGCTCACAGAACTAGCCACTCTGGCTGTTTTCATTTTGTGGATCAGTTAGAAACACTAGTGTCTGGAATGACTATTGCAACAGGAGCCACTGGTTGCAACCATTGGCTATGGATGGAAAAATTATAATTCCCATAGCTGACCTGTCTATCCTCTAAAAGTCCTGAAGACTTTACAACTTCCTCCAATTGTTTTATCAGATGCGATGATATACCCAACTATGATGTTCAAAAAGATCTAGTCAGACTTTGGGACCATCTTGCACTTTCAGATATTTCTGGTCAATCTCTCAAGGACAACAATCACTCTAGTAGTCACAGTATTCATCTTGGAATTTGGAAAGTTCTGTCTGCCAAACCCCATCTGACTAGGGAAACTGTTGAGCAATCTCCCAAGGTTATCCAAGCCATGGATAAACTTCTAAGTATAAGTATATCAAGGATTTTGTTGCTCCTTGTACTATATCTCATTTGGTGAAAGAGGATGTACCAGATCAATTAAAAAAATCCATCAAAAGTATCTATCTATCTATTTTCACTGATAACAATTTTCAGAGTCAATCAAAGAGTGGAAGCTATCTTGGCTAAGGGAAAGCTGGCAAGACCTGATGTCTTCATGGAAGCCATTTTCACAATAGCTATCAAAGAGGCTGGATCAGGACTTGTTCACATAGACATCATCCAACTATGTATGCCTTTGTTTTTGCAGTGGGAGATTGAGAAAGTAGTGAATTTTGTATTGCTCAAATGGGAATTAAAAATTCCCACCAAACCTGGCCAGATTTTGGCTGTATGGCCAGGGTATTGGCCTATTTCAGCTCTCCAAGCTGGAAGAAGAATTGTTTTCACTTGCTTTACTGATAGCTTACTTGTCAACCATACATTTTCTTCTCCTGTGATTACTCTTAACTGATACTAATAGGGTCTCAGCTTGTGAATTTCTTGTATTCAAAAGATTGTAGTATCTACATTATATACTTCAATGGGAATTAAAAACTAAAATGCAAAACTGAAATATAGGTTGATAAATGGTGTCAGTCCATTCATTAGATGTATATAAAGCTTCTACAAAAGGTCCAGTAAGACATGGTAGTTGGGAAAAATTGTCACAAAAAACAAAGTGGTGAGAGGGTAGAGTTTGTTATGTGTTCAAATAAATTCCAGAGGTCAATTCCCTGACCTTGGAAACCCCCATATACACTGTTGCTTACTCCTCAAAGTCATTTGTTGAATTGATATACTAGTAAAGGTAAGGGGACTCAGAGGAGGAGGAGGACATTGGTCACCACTACAAAATAAATAGCCAGTGCTTAGGAGACAGTTGTAATATGTTTGATAGATGTTTAATGGTATGGGACAGTTGATTGGAGGTATCCTAGATGTCACTTCAAATTGATATAACTAGGTAGGAGGAGACCAAAGGGCTATATACATTTAAAAAAGAAAACAAACACTAGTGGCTCAAAGGTGAACTGAAACCGAGAGTGTGATCAATGGTATACTATGCTAACCAGACACATCAGGATTTGGATGGAATAATGACAAAGGTATGTGGTGAACGAGGAGAGATTAGAGGAACTCACTGATCTATTGGATCCCTGATAGAAATTGAAGGTCGGTGATACTATGTGGTTGGATGAACATCCAAGCAGAGGAGTCGTGTTGAGGAATTGGTGAAGCAGAGGCAGGTACTCAATGCTAGTGCCAAGGAGGCTGTAATCGGGTACACAAGACTGGACATCATCGAGCACCACAAGAGTATGCATTTTGGAATGTAAAACCCCAAGGGAGTCAAGGTCCCACAAGTAAGCAAGTTGGTTCAATTGTTTTTGACCCAAGGTGCAGATTGATTCTCACTGTCAAAAGCCATCCTGCTCGTCGTCCAGTAGACAGGACTTTCATGGTGATGTATACACATGGCCAGGATGAAACACAAGACTATGCATATTAACACAAGACATGTTCCAATATGACATATATTGTAACTTCTTGGTCATAGTTGTTATCCAATTACCCTGAACTATGTATTCTTGGCTGTAGTTCCTATGTTCTTTTAGCACTTATAAAATCAATCAAGCTTTGTGATGTTACTGACACCACAATATTGATGACAGACTTCAAGGCAATGTATTAAATAGTACCTATCTATGTGCACACACATGAGGGCCTTTATATATATTATTCTTCAATCAATCCAATGTTCACAGAGTTGTGGCTGTGATCAGACTTCTTGTTGATCAACTCTAGCTCTTCATTTAGGTCAACTACATTGTGATCGGTGGCTTCGATGCCATGTTCGTGGTTGTCAGACATGTCAGTTGACAAACAAGCCAAGAAATGTCAGTCTCAGTTAATGTATATGTGACGCGTGTGACACATTTTACCATGTATGTGACTGGACCAATGTCTGACAGCCTGATATTATATATATATATTATTCTTCAATTGTCAACAATCCAATGTTCGCAGAGTTGTGGCTGTGATCAGACTTCTTGTTGATGAGCATGAAGAGCTTGTCAATAGGGTTTGTGGGACATTGGGGCCACATCTATGATGTGACTCTTCTTCTGACAACCATAGGTCCATAGCAGGTTCAGTTGTTGGGACATGATTGTGGGCTTATGTCCATGGGTGTTCCTCAACTTTATAATTGATAGATATTCATCTAATCTCAATAAGGACTGAAATACTATTGAACAAATTAACACTGAGCTCAGACAAAGGGAGATAACTCCTAGTCTGACTGAAGAAGAGGTCAAAGTTGTAGCTGTAGTTGTGATTTCTGCCTCCTCAACCTTATCCAGTAAGTCTGGAGTTGGTGGTCTGATACAGTGACTAAAGCAATCAGTACAGTTTCAGTTAAATGGAATCATGACAGATTTGCTGAGTCTCCGCAAAAGCCAACTTGAAGATAAGATATATCCATCATCAACCTTGAAAATACCTGTTGTTTAATGGTGGCTTTTGAAGGCAACCTAGATCCAACAAGGACTATGGCACCTCGACAATCACAAAGACACTGGGGGGAATGTGTAGGATGGAGGGAATCCAACCAGAACAAGACTAGCTTGTTCGGTTGCTGCATTCAAGTATTTATACTACTGACATGTGTGCACGGACCAGCTTAGGGCCGGTTTGGATAAGCTATGCTATTGTTTATGGTAAGTGAGTCACGCTAGGTAAAAGTGAGTCACGCTAAGTAAAAGTGAGTCACGCTAGGTAAAAGTGAGTCACGCTAGGTAAAAGTTTGTAACAGCTTTGCACTATAGAATTTTGGGAGCATCTTCTGGATGCTGTTTTGCAAGTGGTACACCCTCAAAATGTGGAGTGCAAACCAGGCTGCCACCAGACAACTGGTTAGGGATTTGACTTTCCCCTTATCCACTTGGCCCACTAGTTTTTGGGAAATGAATGTCATAGTCAACTGAGTTACCTCTGCACACTGAAACTGTGACAACACCAATACCTTTTACAACCACTTATTAAGCCTGGGCCAGGGTCACCAAGTTGACAATCTTCAAGCCAGATTTGCTTACCTTCCAGGAACTAGCTTATTGTTTACAGGAAAGGTGCTGACCCACTCTATACCTTCATGGTCAGATGGGGAAAGAGTGGTAATTTCTCATTAATTAAAAGATGAGGTATATGAGCGACCACAAGTTACTAACACTGGCATCTCAGTTAAAGTATGGTTGATACATAGTTAAAGGTCTTCTTTTTTCCACAGTTGATACTATGTGACTAGATTATTGTTTACTGTTGTTAGGAATTAATGGGGTTTATTAGCATATGTAGGGACTTGGAACCTTGATAAACATTCAACGAGAACATGTGCATGATCTGAAAGGAAAGAGAATATAGTGAAAATAATGCAAATGAAGTAGTCAGGTGTAAATCACCATTCAAGGTGTTAGTAGGCGTTTGGGGTGCCAGGGGGTTGTGTCGAGAGTGGCCTTGGGGAGAAGAGCACCATTGTGGGAAGGAGGATGTTGGGGCACACGAGGACCTTGGAGAGCCAGAAAGAGACGTCAATAAAGTTGACTCAATGAGGAGCCTTTTTGGGGGTTTGGGTGGATAATCGCTAATTGCTTCTAAGTCTGCCTGGGATTAGTGTTTACAGGTCTGGTCCAGGCCAGTCTCTTTTGATTTTTTCAGAAGGCAACCAAACTGAACTGGTTGCACAGCGCTCCAAAATCATGCCAGACCGGACCAGAACCAATGGCAACCAGTCTGGAACAGTTGTGCACCAGTTGCAAGACCGGTTTTGACCAGTGATCTGGCAAACTGGTCATGCAATCTTGGTGTGTGCCTTTCATGCTTAGTGGTGGCTGTATCAGAGGTCATACGGACTCGTACCTTTCATTTACATTAATATTTACGTACATTGGGTAACATGCAGTGGGGATATGAGCATTTTAAAGTGACATATCAAATATCAAGTTCATTGATTGGTATATCACATGTGATCACACTATATTTAGAGATTGCATGTAGCTACAATCCAAGCTATAGATCGTGTGGATTGGCCAGATACCGGTTGAGGTATACTCGATCTTGAGTGAAAACATAGATTAGAAGATATAAAATTCAAATCAAATTATACAAATGTGGGAAAATTATGGGAGATGCCCCCATATATGGGCATCCTGGGGGTACCATTGCTGAAGCGGTTGCAACCAGTTACAACCAGTTTTGAACAAGTTTTTTGAAATTTCTGAATTTCAGGCAACTGCCAGACCAACAAAATATTAAAGTTGGTGCAACCGGCAACCAGTGTCAGTCCGGTTCAGTTGCCGGTCTTTTACCAGTCTAGAAACTGGAACTTCAAGCACTACCCAGGATACATCTGCATCTATGCCTAAAAGGGTAAATTTGTTCATATCCATCTCTAAATTTGTGTCAGAGATTTTGGTCATCAAGAACTTTTGGTGTGCTTTTAATTTGTTTACTTCGACTCAGAAGTATTGCTTTTGATAAGTTCCTTTAGCTGTTTCCAAGTCAGGTATTCTGATGGTTCTTTTTCAGCAAACTTTTCAATAAGCATCAAGGCAAAATATTCTTGATTGTCTTTCCATTGTTTGGCTATAGACCAAAGAGTGACTTTTGCCCACCATGGATGGAAAGTGGATCTTTTGCCATCCCATTTGCTAGGTTCAGCATTAGAGGTAGCAAGATCTTCAATTGTTGCCCTTGTATATCATGATAGTATCAGTGGGTTGATCAGAGATAGTGTTGGTGATAGAGAAAGGAATCTGTGTCAGTGTCAGTGTGGCATGCTTTCTGAGCTCATATCATCGGGATCAATGATGGTATCTATATTGAATGGACCATCAAAGGCTGCCAGCTTCTTTTCTTTGTAGGGCTTGGCTTTTTTGGCTAGATGATATTGTTGACAGATTCCAAAGACTTCCTAGTGTTCTGGGTATCTCACATATTTGGTAATAGTGGAGGTACTCATAAAGAAACTCATCACATCTAAAAAAAGAGGTGCTAAAAGAAAAATAGATGATTGTCAAGTCTAGTCAGATGTACTGCCTCACAATGACAGCTTACTGGTGGGGAAACAAGGTTGTGCACACAGGCAATATCTGTTTTCCATACAGGAGATTGGTAGGTATTACCAATGTGACAACAAAGCTTGTTCACACAAAAGCTAGAGTGGTTTTGTAAACTCTAGTAATGCATTCAGTACAGCCACTATTTGTAGGGTAGGCATGATACTATTGAAAGCAGCAAAGTGTGTCCACTCAAATGTAGTCAAAGCTGAAGTTTGCAAAGTGAACTTTCTTTGTGGTCATACTAAACCACTCAACAACAGTTTAGATTTCTTAAGGAGTTCACATCTCCAACCAGCTGCAGCATTGATGAGACAACAACTCCAGTCAGAGATCTAAGGATAAGGTGGTAAGTAGCACCTGTGTGACACCCTCCCTGTCACATATTAGTAACACCACGGCTATGTGACACTTATGCTAATTTGGTGGGTAGGGCCAAAGGAAGTGTCTTCAGCAACTAGTACCCCGGCACTCAGCACTTCCTTAATGGTAGTTACTGAGTGCCTCTACTTGATTAGATGTGTAGATTAGATAGACCTAATGTGTCATTGTGTAATCCATATCTTGGCTAAAGATCACGCTCAGAACAGCGCGCCATGCCTCCACTGCCCCTTGCTTCCTGCTCCCCACCTCCTGCCCCCCACCTCCGACTGCCCAGCATCTCGGCTAAGTCACACTTGACAGCGTGCCTCGGAGGCTGTACATCCGTCGTCCTCGCCACCTAGCATCTCGGCTAAGACCACACGCTCGGGACAGCGCACTTTGGAGGCTGTGCACTCGCTGTCCCACCGCCGCCCCACCACCCCTGCCGTCCCCGCCAACAACAATGTCGCGCCTTGGCCAAAAATGGCTCATTTTTCACACAGGTTTTTCATAGTTATTCATTATACTATTCCTGCACTATGTATGCAGTCCTGAACGTAATACAGTGTGATTTTGTCGTCATGCATAGTACTAACTATGAGGGGGGGGGGATGATTCTGTTGTGCCAGTGGAGTTTCATTTCACTTCGAGGATGACATGGATGCACGGACATCACAAAAACTCCGCTGACATTGACAGCCTGACAGCGGACAGGTACCGTGACCTAGGTACCTAAAACACCATGTTGGCGGCTCACACTATGAACTCTGCCACAACAGCGGGGTTTAAATGTTCTCTGTTGTCAACACTCCATCGTCGTCATTGATGATGATGGGCTCAGGCATCTGCCGCAGCCTTCGGGCTTCCTGCCATAGTATTGGAACTTACTCTGCACCTTCCGAGTGCTTTCACCGCCGTTTAATGCTGCTACACTGTCCTCATGTGGTTCTATGAAAGAAGAGTCCACCTCAGTTAACTCTTTGTTCATCTCCACTCACCTCTCGTTTTACATGATGAAGCACCGGGCGGCAATGTCAACATCCCAGCGGGTCAAGACCACCCCTTTCAGCACGGATTAACTGCACAAGTTTCGTATTGCAGAGGCCAAGCAGCAGGCCCAGCGTAAGTACGCTAGTAAAAAAAATTCTAGGCTTACATTTCTTCAAAGAGTCTCACTCATGAACGGATGGCGGAAGCTACAATGGAGCTTGGGGACTTTCATGATGATGAAAGGGAACAATTTCCCTCTGTCGGAGCAATTGGAGTCTGGAGACGATAGGTGGTTGTCTGACAATGACAATAATGACCCGGAACTCCACAATGTTCCCAAGTGTTCTGACGCCGCAACAATACCGGTTGTTCGGACACCCCGTTGTCGGTTCGGATAACACAACCATAGACAACAATGACCCAGAACTCCACAATGTTCCCAAGCGTTCACTGTCTAATGATGTGTCGACGGTGTCATTACTTGTCACTCCACGTGGCTTGCATGTCTTGTATACAGACTCCCATGAGCGTGACTGCCTTGTTGTCAGTGGTACAGGCAGCGAGCTGTGACACGTTCAGCATAGTCCATTTGCACGTCTCTGCTACGAGTGCCTGGCGTAATCTCTCAAGGTCAGTTCGACCCAACTTTCCTGGGTTTTTGATAGGACCATTCAGAGGCCATCCAGTAAGAGTCACGGAGTATTTCTCTACAATATGGTGCTCGTAATTGTCGTAGTTCATTTTTACCTTACCCTTGACCTTCTTCTGCGAGAGAATATATTCTGACATTGCTTGATTAGTCTGCGCACGCTGAGTAAGGTGTGTTATTACATACCTAGTTCATCTTGGATCAGGGTGTGGCACTCACTCACAAGTTTGTTCAACGGGCAAGGGGTCTTGTTCATGGCCAGAGCATCTAGCAGAGTAGTACATTAAATTAGTGGGAAATATGTACAGTCGCGGACAGGCAAACGCGACAATTTTGCTACAGGCCGCAAATGGATTTTTTACCATGAACTGAGGCCAGTTCTGGACTCAGGGCGTGAAAATACGTCGTTTTAGCATGATTTGACTTTATTCCCACGAGATTACGGGTTGGCCAAATTTTTGAGCAGAATTTCACACATCATTTGCCTACTACGGAGTGTCGAGAACCGCCTCAATCGACATCATCGCTCTCTGCGATATCTGTCGATGGCGCTTCTGCTTTGTAACAGCCCACTCTGCTGCTTTACCAGTAAGTCCAAGTCGATACGCACTCATAAAACGCCAAGACCGGTTGATGAACCGACGAATAACGTCGGTCGGACAAGCATCAAGTTGCTGCTGCACGGCTTGCTTTGCTTCAGCAAATGTCTTCTTGGGGACTTCCCAATAACGGTATTTGGACCACCCCCAGTACTGTATGGCTCATTAGTACCAATGATTTGAATGTGAAATGAAAGGGATCGGAATACCATTTCAATCGGATTGAGCTCACAATGGAACTTTGGCAGAAAGATACATTTGTGCCCGGCCTCCTCGATAAGTGTCTCGAGCATTGACGGCTGGCTCGCAAAGTCCTCTTGCTTGCTCATGAGACGAGCCATGCAACAATCTTCATTCTCCCATGGGCAGACAGGGCTACACTTCGCACGTAGCTTCTGCACATTGAATCCTCGCTCGCTGAGAACTTGCTGAAGTCCTTTTGGTTGCCTGTTAGGTAAGGTCATTGTCTGAACCTTACCGCGATGCTCGGTGATGGGATTGGACTGCGGGATAATGGTGTCTCGCTGCTTGCGTTGTTTGCCACCATTGGATTTGTTCATCTCGAAAGCCTTTAATGCATCTGGTGGCAGCGATGCGTGAGCAGATGATTGGTCAAAAACGAACAACGAGATGCAATTAGGATGTGCAGCCTCAAATATCTGAATGGTCCGCTTGACCTGCTTCAATAACTGTTCAGTATCCCACCAGTCATCACCATTGGCCCCCGGAAAGATTATTTCTCTGGCTTCATCAACAATGTCACCATTATTGTCATGGTGTGCTAAGCGGCCATCCTCGGAATTGATGAATCCTGAAACATGGATGAGATGGCCCTTTCCCTTTTTCTGCAAAATTTGTTGACCCGGTAACAAGCTGATTTCAATTCCAAAATCAGTAATGAAGTAACGTCGAAGTCCCGGAACTCACTAAGCATGGGTTTTGAAATCATTTGCATGAAAGCAACACTCATCATGCCAGTTGGCAATTACATTCTTCTCACCAGGCAACAGATTAGGCTCGACACGACACAGCTCTGGGCCATCAAAATGCACCATGCGAGACTCAAATATGGCCATGGCAGGTAAGAAAACTTCTTGGCGGTATTTCTTAACATCCTCACGTTCATGGCCATCCATGTACACCCCCTTCCGAAGTCTTGTCTGTTGCCAGCCTAACTTGAGCAGCCACCGTCGGGCAGTCCGTTCGCACAATGGCCGAGCCAGTGTGATATTGAGTGAGGGAAGGATTGTGCCATTGAGGGCATGTCTGAAATTATGCGGGGTGATCTGACCCACTGCTTGCGAAGTGAGCCACTGCCGAGCAGAAAGTTGGAGATTTTCATCTTTCAACGGACTGAGGGCATTTGCTCGTCCCCCACGCTTTTCAATAGGGAGTTGCTCGAATACTTGGTAATGGCGTGCGAGTGCACGAACCTTGCGTGCAAAATGATGACCATCACCTTCGTGCCACTGCTGTGCAATCTCCATGCTCCCTTTGATACGGCCATAACCCTTCAGGCGAAGCGTAGCAAAGTTTCGGATCAATAGAAGTTGGTTAACGCGGGAAAGCGGCAAGGTCTTGGCTCCCTTCGAGAGATCGTCTTTGATCTGCTCTCTCAGCTCGTTCCATCCCCTCACCTCAACTCCACCTTGCTCCCGTTCCTCAAATTCATCCTCCAAAGCTTCTTCAACCACAAAGTTGGCCTCTGAGTCCCTTGCATCGGATATGGGATTGGCCATTTCCGAGTCCACATCAAGTGAGTGACTTGGATTCAACATGCTGATCTCCGTGTCACAAAGGCTGCCAGTGGTGGACTCGGAATCAGATATGAGGGAAGAAGCACATTGTGCACTGGCAAGAAGAGACATGTTGCTGATGGAAGATGGAAGATCGTCTCGCTCGGCAGGTTCTGGAGTTCGAGAATGTGCTGTGGGCTGGGGATTGGCCTGGGCCTCAACCGTTCGGATGGTCACAGTACTCTGTGGTTGCAATTTGGCACACGTGAAACCAAGACTCAAAAGAGATGTTTGATTGCTTAGGAGGTTCTTGTACCGCCGCTTGGTGCGTGTTGATTTACTCCCTATATCAGGTCCTTTCCGATACTCTCTGGGTCTCCGAGTTGCAGCCAACCTCCTCTGTCTACTAGCAGCACGTTCCTTGGGAGGCAACCAAACCTCATCAGATGGGTCATCACCAGCACTAATTGCAAATCTGATGAGCTTCGTGCATGTTTCTTCATCGTCACTGGCAGCAAATGTAAAAGGTCCATCAATGATCTCCGAGTCTTCTTCGTCGGATTCTTCCATCCAGCCACCATGTCCAAGTCCATCAAAAGCCCAAGATAGGCCCTGATCACTGTCATGGTCCTCCAGACCTGCCGGTGACTCACCACCATCTATTTCTGGGCTTGGTGCATGACTCCGAGCATGGGATTGTGCCCTCCGAGCACGTTTTGTTGGCAGCTTTTCACTCGTCAGACTCAGGTTTGCACTGGACTCCGAGTCAGAGTTCACTGGCAGTTGGCTTGAACCCAATCTCGGCAGGCTGGCATTCTGATTTCGTAGGCCTGCAGTGTTTCGTGTTGCTGTCCGTTTTCGCCGAGGCATCGAGTCACTCAGATAGACACGTAAACACTGGATTCAAACCCAACCTTGGTCATTTTCTTACATACGTACTAGGTTGATTTCAGAAATTCTGACAACGCGATCAGATAGCAATTAGCGGCGCGCACGCGATGCCCATTTTTTCAGGATTTGTTCGAATTGTTTTGGGGGTGGCCAAATTTTTGGGGGTCAAATTTTTTGAAACTTCGTTAGGTGAGATTTGGCTCGTGCAGAACTTACTATCAGGTCCCAAATATACTATCTTCACACTTTTCAGTACATTATAAGGTTGTGGCAGCAAGTTATAAATTTGTTGTGTTTGTTTGTCCGCGACTGTATATAATAACGACTCACCCATTCCACTAACGACCCAGGATTCAAACTTGAGGGCAAGCCGCTGTGGGTCGAGATCAAGCACTACCTTGATACACTTCTCAGCCTTTTTAGAAAAGAAAATTTTTGGGGCGGAAAAGTTGTTGATGGTGCTGCACACAGCAACATAGAACCCCTCAGGCAATCCCAGTCGTCGTGCAGAGGGAAGTCCACTAATACATAGTCACCAGTAAGTTAGAGCAAAAAATAAATGAAGAACTAACATACTTCATGATCCATGGTCGCAAACACAGCGCTGACAGTATTGCTGACTGCCCACGGGTTGCTGCACATCTCAGCGGTTTGCTTTTCGTGTGCAACTTGAATTTCCTTGGTATATGCTTGCTGCTGCATGGCACCGAGCTGCCTGTAGGCGTCTTGCAGGGCAGCCTTGTTATTTGCAACATATGTGGTTAGCTTGAAGCACTCGCCCTCTTTATGACCTAGATTTAATGAATAATGATTGGTTGTTAACTTGGAGACTCAGAACATACCCGCATTTACTTCATTAAGTGTAGCCTTAAGGAACACGTTCCAAGGATTGACGCGCCGGGTGAGGTGCACGAACTTATCCTTCATGAACAGTTGCATCTGCACCCATCGAACTGTCCTAAAAACATGAAAGATTAGCATGCAATGAGGTGTTGAGTTACGACCCTCACTGTCCATGTTTGCAGGCTATGTCAATGGCAGCCTTGAAGGGTTCAATTAAGGACCATGGGCATATGAAAAGGAAGGACTGTGATGAGCGGTCCAAGATGGCCAGAAAGAGGGCAAAAAAATGAAAATAAGGAAAGTCACCAAAAAACATGCCTAGTCATCATCCCAGTCACCAAAAAAGTACTCATGTTCACTATCATCTGAGTCCAAGTCCGCGTGAGGCATGACAACACCACAGACAGAGGCAATGGTAAAAGCTCCAGTGGAACACTGTTTGCGAGGAGGAATACCACACTTTGGGTCACCGGACAGTTTCGGAAGTTGATGGTCTTTCAGTCAAGAGCATTGGGCATAAGGCAGCAGTGGTAGCAACCACCAGCAGCACACATTTTCTCGTGTTCCACATAAGTCAGATCAGATAGCGGATAGTCCATTGACGAGGCAGAAACAGATGGGAGCTTGGCAATTTCAACCATAGCACTCTTCATGGAAGAAAAAGGCTTGACATGTCCCTCAGCAGCAAGACTGTATCCAAGCCCAGCAGAGGCAAGATCATTACAGGCTGCTTGCAGCTATGTGTCGAAATCCTGAAAGTCCTTCATGCCCTGTGAGAGCAAGTAAAACTTCACAAGAGTGTTAAGACGCCAACCGGAGGGAATAAAGTGATCCTTGAAGCGTGCAACAAAGAGCTCCCAAGTTCCCAAGAGTTTCAATGTATCATGGTTTTCACTCCACCAAGCATGTGTAGAAGGTTCTCGAGTTTCATACCAGCAAGAATGATCCGGAGTTGAGGGGACATGGCGGCAGGATCGTTCCAGGCAGATCATGCAAAAAAAGGTGTCTTTGCAATGTCCAAGCCATGCATTAATGTTGGTGGGCTTGAGGGGACCTGATGACCTGGGTATGTCAAGTTTACTCATCTTGGTACGAGAAGCTGGGGGCCGAGGAGTCGGGGGCCGTGGAGGTTGAGATCCTGATCCAGTACCAGCACCAGAACCAGAAGAGCCAGACACCGAGCCTGTATTAGGTTGTGGAGGAAGATGCAGCAGTGAATCATGAGCCATGATGGAGGTGCTGGCACATCGTCGAGAATGCCACAGTGTGGCTGGGAATGGGAACTTGTGCTAACGTGTAGCGATTGTCAAGCACAAACATACTAGATGGCATGAAAATGCTGGCGTGTTCAATGCCAGTGTGCTGAATGATGTCAATGAACAGGCGAGATCGATGTGGGCGAGAACGACAGGGTGAGGATGCATCCAATTCTCATTTTTATAATATTAAACAATGAATAAATTATTGGCCAGTAATTCTAATCCTTATTGAAGGCAACCTAGATCCAACAAGGACTATGGCACCTCAACAATCACAAAGACACTGGGAGGGGAATGTGTAGGATGGAGGGAATCCAACCAGAACAAGACTAGCTTGTTCGGTTGGCTGTATTCAAATATTTATACTACTGGTACATGTGCACGGACCAGCTTAGGGCTGGTCTGGATAAGCTGTGTTAACTATTAGGGTAAGTGTTTCAAAGTGAGTTACGCCAAGTGAGTCACGCTAAGTAAAAGTGAGTCACGCCACAGGCAATGAGTCACGCTAAGTAAAAGTGAAAGGAAGAGATCGTAACATTACCCCCCTACTAGGCTTGAGATTCCAGATCAAGCGGAGGTAGAACCGGAAGTGAAGTTAATAACAGGGGTAGAGAAAAGACTGTCAAAAAGTGCGCGATTCATTTTCAAACGTCGAGGGGCCGAGGGTTTTCGACGATGAAAGTCGTTGATAGCCGACTGAGCTTTCTTTAGACCGGAGGCGGGTTCCCAAGTTCGGTCCACCTCGTCATAACCCTTCCAATGCACCAGGTATTGGAATCCGCGACCAATGGGGCGAGAGTCAACAATGTATTCAACTTCAAATTCCTCGGCGCCTTCGTCGTTGACAAGCACCGGTCCGGGGCGGACAACTGGTTGTCCCGGCAATGGTTCAATGTAAGGTTTCACTCGCGAGACATTGACGACGTGGCGAGCTTTCACGGATTTGGGGAAGAGTAATCCCACGCTATTGGTATACAATTCAATGATTTGGTAAGGTCCGATCCAGCGTTCCGTTAATTTTCGCGAGGGGCGCTCATCAAGAGCGAGATGTTCGGTGCTAAGCCAAACGAGATCTCCGATTTGGTATTCCGGAGCCGTGGATCGATGTTTGTCTGCCTGCAGTTTCATTCGTTCGCGTGTTCGTTGTAGCGCGTCTTTAGCTTTTTCGAGATTGGCTTTCATATCATCGGCAAACTCCTTTGCGGCCGGAGCTTTCACCGATGTCGGTTCAAAACCGAGACGCGGGGCGAATGTTTTCGTTAACTGGAAAGGGGTGAAGCCAGTTGCGGACGAGCGAGTATTATTGAAATTAAACTGAGCGATGGCAAGCCATTCTACCCATTTGTCCTGTTTTTCGGCCGAAAAGAGACGGAGGTATTGATTTAGCTCTCGGTTGACGTGCTCCGTCTGTCCATCAGTTTGGGGGTGATATGCCGTGGACATTTTCTTTTCTATTTTTAGTAATTTGAGCAGGTCTACCATCATTTGGCTAGCAAACTGAGGTCCGTGATCAGAAACGAGGGAATTGGGAAGTCCATGATGCTTCCATACATAATCTCTATAGAGCTCCGCCGTTCCTTTGGACGTAATGGTTTTCGTGGTTGGTATGAATGCGACTTCTTTGGAGAAGCGATCCACCACTACTAACACGCTGTCAAAACCGTGTGATGTAGGGAGGCCGGTGATGAAATCGGCTGACACGTTCTTCCAGGGTCCTTCAGGAACCTCCAAGGGTTGAAGTTTCCCGGCTGGCGGGAGATTGGTTGGCTTCATACGCGCGCAGCGCTCACAAGCTTTGCAATATTCTTGTATGTCTTTCTTAGCTCCAGGCCAAGAGTAGTATCTTGTGAGGAAATCTTGCGTCTTCTCGGCACCTTTATGGCCAAAGATCGGGTGATCGTGGAATTGGGTCATCACGTCACGTCGGAGTTTCTTGGGTACCCAGAGTTTATTGCTATAGTAGTATAATCCTTCACGGAGGATCGACCCGTCTGGAGAGGTGCAACCAGAGTGCGCAGATTTTATTTTATCAAAGAGGGTGGTTTCTTCGATAGAGCGTATCCGAAATTTTGGTATAAACGTCATTTGCTTATTGTCTTCCTCAATGCCGATCGTGTGATCTTCTCTTCTTGAAAGGGCGTCTGCTTTTCCCATGGAGGTGCCAGGTTTATTTACGAGAGTGTAGTCAAATCGGGATAGGTACTGTGCCCATCGGGCCTGTCGCCGATTTAAATCCTGACTCTTCATGAAGTATTGGAGGTTTTTGTGGTCCGTCCAAATCTCGAAGTTGTGCCTAGCTCCTTCTAGATAGTGTCTCCATTGTTCTAATGCCAGGATGATCGCTAACATTTCTTTATCAGCAATGGGGTAATTTCGTTGTTCAGGGGTCATGGAGTGTGACATAAAGGCAACGGGGTGCCATTTGTCATTTTTCAGAGAAGAGAGTACGGCTCCTGTAGCAAAGTCCGAAGCGTCGCATTCGACACGATAGGGGGTCGTATCATCCGGGTATGCCAAGACAGGCGCGGTGGTAAATCTAGTTTTGAGCGCGTCAAACGCACGTTGCTGAGCCTCTTCCCACTTCCAGGGTTGATCTTTTTTTGTTAAGTCGTGTAAGGGCCTCGCTTCCAAACTGTAATTGGTGATAAAACGGCGATAGAAGTTGGCTAGTCCCAAGAAGCTTCGTACGGCTTTGACGTTAGTGGGGACGGGCCAATTCGCAATTCCGTCAAGTTTGGTGGTGTTCATAGAAATTCCATTGCATGAAACATCCATCCCTAGCATGTCGACCTTTTGTACTCCAAAGAAGCACTTTTCGGGTTTGACGAACAAGTCGTTCTTTCGCAATCTCTCCAGGACTTTCTTGACCATTTCCTGATGGTGTTTCATGTCTTTGTTCGTGAAGATTAAAAGATCGTCGATATAAATAATCACTACATCGTCCATGTCCGCAAAGATGTCGTTCATCATATTTTGGAACGTGGCCGGGGAATTGCACATTCCGAAATACATTACGGTGGGTTCGTAAGATCCTAGATGGCAGACGAAGGCTCCTTTCCATTCGTCGCCTTCCCTAATTCTCACGTTATTGTATCCCCAACGGAGGTCCATTTTGGTGAAGATCTTGCTTCCTTTTAATTTATCGACAATCGAGCCAATGAGGGGAAGAGGATAGTTGTTCTTAACGGTACCCTCGTTTAGGTATCTATAGTCCATTACCATTCGCTTTTTGCCATCCTTTTTGGGGATAAAGAACACCGGCGAAGTTTGAGGGGACTTCGAAGGACGAATGTATCCTTTGTTCAATTGGTCTTCTACGAAGGCTTTTACTTCATCTTGCTCTACAGGGTTGAGGGGAATTAATCTACCCTTTTTTGGTTTGAAATCTGGTTTTAGATCGACAGCATGGTCCCATGTTTTCTTTTCGGGCATGCGCTCGCTTGCCTTCTTCGAGAAGACATCCAGGTATTCGTGATATGCCTCAGGCACCAATTTGAAGGCTTCTTCAGGTTCTATTCCATCTGAAGGTTCTTTTCCTAGCCCCTGAACTCGATAAGAGTGGTCAACCTCAGATTCGTCCAGACGGGCTTTGTATACGGCATTCAATGCTCGGCAAGAAGTTGGACATTGATTCAGTCGAACTGTTCCTTGTACCCAATCGATCAAGGGGTTGTGTTCGCGTAACCAGGTGTAACCTAAGATCATTTGATTACGTCCTAGATCCGTCACATCGGCTGTGATTTTTTCACGGTGTCCTTGGAAGTCTATGATCAGATCGGTGGTATAGGCTATGCCTCCTGCGGAGTTGATGGTGCCGTCCACGTTGTAGACGGGTACCACGAGTTCAAGTGGTTTCAGGGGTATGCGTTGGGCTTTGGCCCATTTGGTATCTATAAATACTCCATTCGCTCCGCTATCTAAAAGTGCTGCTACTTCGATGTTTTTTTTTATTTTTTGTAATTATGTCTATTTTTAGGACTAGTTCCCTAAGTGGGCGCAGAGTGCGGACTTTTCGCTCAGTCGGGATCTGAGAGAGGGAACTATTTTTATTTTCTTTGTAAGCCGAATTAAGCCTCCCTTCCCGGGGAGCACGCTCTTTCGAGATCG
>JBBPPA010000278.1:0-26661 GCA_038091735.1 Leccinum pellstonianum | reverse complement strand
AGACTTGGGCCTGGGTCAAGGCGACTGCTGTGGAGTTCAAGACCACCCACGTAGATGGCTTTAGCAAAGCACAAGGCCGCGCATCTCGGAACGCGTGCGCATCGCAAACGTCACGTCGCCAAAGTGATTTAACACTTACACCGGCCGCAGTTCGGTGTCGGAACGAAAAACGTGTCTTTACGATGACGTCATGGTTACTCCACCCAATTGGCGATCGTCTCCCGCTTACCGCTTATCTTTTTCTTGACGCTTAGCGATTAGCCACGAGGCCGATCATATCGGGCAGCTTCGCTTCCGGCGGTGTTGACACTGCTGCTGGCAACGTTGGTGCCGCTTCAGCTGCTCCTGGCACGGTGGATGTTGCTGTTGTTGGCGTGAATGCAGTGCCACCCGCTGGTGCGACGGACCCGCCGGAAGTCTGAGTTAAAGCACTCGCCGCAGGCCTGGGTGCTGTCGGCGCTGCTGCTGGTGTCACCGGTGTCGTCGCCGCTACTGCTGGTGTCGCCGGCGCCGGCGATGCAGCTGCTGCAGCTGATGGTGTTGCCGACGCTGCCACTGCTGGCCCAGATGGTGTCGGCGTGGCGGCTAGCGATGTGGTAAATGCCGCTGTGATGGGAGGCTTCATGTTAGCCTGAGCGAATTCCTCGATGGCGATGATACGCGTCATCGTCGTCGTCGATGCGTCGCCGTTGCGTCGTCATCGTCACGCCGTGGTGTCGATGGGAAGCTTGTTTGTGGCGAGGGTACCCGTCTTGCCAGAGCAAAGAATCGTGACGCCAGCGAGTCCTCGATGGCGGTGATACGCGGCACGATGGCCTTTCCACAGGATTAAATGGCTTGAAATCCAATAGTTTGATGCCAGCACGAGCGCGAGAAGTATCACTGAGAGCGCTGAAACGGAAGAATCAATTGCATCCTGGTTTTCAGTACGAGAGGCGTACCTGGCAAGCCATCGTCGGCAGAGAATGGACCGTAAGTGCGGATGGTAGCCTTGTCGATGGTGACGATGAGCTTGTTGGTGGTGAGGTACCTGTCATGACGTCGTCGGCAGAGGGACCGTAAGTGCAGATGGTAGCCTTGCCGATGATGAGCTTGTTGCTGTGGTGAGGGTACCCGTCTTGTCAGAGCAAAGGTTCGTGATGCCAGCCTGAGCGAGTTCCTCGATGGCGGTGATACGCGTCACGATGGCCTTGTGCTTGGCAAGTCGCTGAGCGCCGACAGCGAGAGTTGCGGACGAGACAGAGCGCTGAAACGGAAGGATTGATTGCATCCTGGTTTTCAGTACGAGAGACGTACCTAGCAAGCTATCGTCGGCAGAGAATGGACCGTAAGTGCGGATGGTAGCCTTGTCGATGGTGACGATGAGCTTGTTGGTGGTGAGGTACCCGTCTTGTCAGAGCAAAGGATTGTGACGCCAGCGAGTTCCTCGATGGCGGTGATACGCGTCACTCGCTGAGCGCCGACAGTGAGAGTTACGGACAAGACAGAACACTGAAACGGAAGAATTAATTGCATCCTGGTTTTAAATAGTTGCGCTCGAAATTGGCCGTTCAGGTGCGCTGTTCGTATCGCATGTTTTTCGTCTTCTGAAAAGTGCTGTAAGTGTCGATACCAGGTCCGTTCTGATTTGAGAAGTCCTTTACAGTACTTGCGACAGATACACCACCATTCCCTCTGGAAATCGGTGTCCATGGTGGGCAGGTGATTGGTTTGGTTGAAAACGCATGTGTATTGAAGTTAGAGAGTAAGATTATCCAGGAAAATTGACGGCGGTGCGTGCGTCAACGGCGTGTAGAGGATCACTTAGACTCACCGGAGAATCCTGGAGTCGATGCCAATACGAGCTTGGAACGCTTTTATACAGCTCCATAGCTGTGCCTCGATTTGCCACTTGTCATTTCTCACTGGGGCTCAGCATTCTGCAAGGCAGACTTTATACAACCGAAGGCGAACTTTGTGACATATGACATGCGAGATACCCACAGCACTATACGACTGAACGGGGGCAAATATACGTAAAACACGTAACGGGAGGAATCGGCGCGTATATTGGAAAGAGATTTGAGTATCATTTCCCCCTCGGAGCTCTCTGAGGTGGGCTTCGATACGAACGACGCCGCTGTTGTTCAGAGGGACCATCAAAGTCCTCTGAATCTTCCTCCCCCTCCTCAGATGCCTCATACTCGCGGTCGTCGCGAGTTCGCTTGACTCCGTGGATGGCTTTTTCATACCATTTAACGTAACGAAAGTGGGCGGTGTAGTCGGATGCAGGGTCCAACATTTGTCGGTAACTTTCCCAGTCGAAGGGGACAGAAACCTTGGGAGCATCTGACCCCTCCGCCAAAGGGGCCGTCCCAGTGTACGCGATAACGGACTCTCTTGCCATTGAGAATCCATTGTTGATGATCGCGTTAACGTCGTCTACGTCAATGGTCGGGTACACAGTCTGAATAGAGGTTAATATTTGTATCAGTAAATGTGGCTAAGCGCATAGTATATCATACTCACTCCTTGTGCCATCCCATCTGGGTTTGCAGCAATGTTGATGGGCGTGTCATCTTGCTTGACCCATGCGTGCAACTTCACGGAGGAGATATTGCACCAACGGTGCCCGGCAACAGTAACGGGGTGGAGTTCAAAGTCTTCAGAACCGCCAGCTGACTGGGTGCTATCCTCAGACTCGGAAGTGGTGGGTGCGGGCTGCGCGTACGCCATAAATGCACCATGATCGAGGCACTCGAGCTGAGTGAGCGCAATCCATGCTTCCGACCCGAACTTGGGGCCAACGTAGTGCTTTTCTTCTCGGATAATGATGGCTATGGCAAGAACAATTTGAGGACGTGTCGCGATTAAAGCTTGTAGTTTTTCAAATAGTACATCCTTTTCCTGGGAGAATGCACATTCTACGACGGCGAGAACCAAGTAGTCAGATCCTTTTCCATCGCGTTTTGTAGGCATGGCGATAAGACTAAGATCGGGAATCATGTAGGATGACGAGTCTCGTGCCGAGTGCAACGGAAAATTCCCGTGCATGGAAACACATGTATACCGCTTGTTGTAAGAGAATTGTTGTATGGCAGGGCTCATAAACCCGCTGATCTGATTCAAAGCGATTTCGTGTGGTGCAAGCGGCATTTCTACGAAGACAAGACCTCGATGATAGCTTAGCCTGTGATCAGTGGTTGGTAGCGGTTGGTTAGTAGCAATAAGAGGAGACAAATTTGATACGGACCTAGGTTTGAGTGGATAGATTCGTGATCGGTTGACAATCTGGGTAAGGGTTTCGAACTCGGACGAGTTAATCCCGCGGAATACCTGTGGAAGGGACACGATGGGCCATGAAACTTTATCATTTACCGCTCATTGTATAGGCGATCATAGTTACCTTGCTCCCGTTATTGCTCGGATCGGTCTTCGATGTGATGAGGTATTTGACGACATTCCTCAGTGCCTCTGGCGCCAGGTCATCTGAGTCTCAACTAAAATAATCGAAACATGGCAATGTATACGTACCCGATGCTCCCTCTACAGGCTTTCTGAGACTCGTTTTCAACAGATGATCAACTTCTTCCTCGTAGACATGTTCTTCAGTGCTTAGGGAAAATTTGAATGGCGGCTCAATTTGGATCCGGATATCCGCTGCGATAAGGGGAGACAGCGGCTTGGTGTTCACAGCACTGCCAGGGGCCGGGACACCCATTGGTTGAGATCGGTGCTGACGGCGTGAAACTGAAAGTATGGCTGGTTGTGTAGGGTTACGCGGTAAAGGCTTGTATTCAGTCGTGGGTGGAGCTACATGCGATATTGTACGCGAGGAAGGGAGGGACGAGAGCGAGAGCGAGTACAGATCCTCACCCAACACCGCAGTAGACATGGGGTAGGACTGAGATTTGCGAATAGTAGGGCGAATGGTCTTGAGTGGGTGGTGGGAACTGCGCATGCTATCAAGCGCCTATATATTTATACCTCGGGACCGTCAGCACCCCAAAAAAAACATTACGAGGATGTCTGATGTCAACTTACAACTGGTCAGAACACGAATCTTGAGTGTTCAATAATGCAATAGAATCAAAGGAGATTGTTGCCTGAGTGGCGTATCCAATTGTTGCAGCTGTTACTGCCAACGCACGACCTTTTGCGAGCGCCTGACTGCCCAGTGGGCAATTTAGAATTGATGAAACTTAGGAGTGATCCGGGGCCCGCAGGCGGCAGACCCCGGTACACAGACTGGATAAATCCGATAAAGAATAGATAGTACAACTCACCAAATCCAATACTTTATTAGGGTAACTTCTAAGGCCCCAAGTTGCCAGTACTAGTGAGCGCCTGGCCGCCACGAAACAATCGATAGAAGGCTAATGAACTGTCAGGTTCCAACTCTGTCGAGAAGCACTTACTGCCAGCAACGCCGAGGTGGAAACTGCAAGCTACAGAGTGAAGCATTTAGCAAGAACTGCGACCACAAGGCTGTTGAAGTGAGAGAAGAAACAGAAACAGAAAAATAACCATCCCGCTTGCGGCAGGTCGTCTTTGAGTTCTTGCGGGAAAAAAAAAAGGTGAACAAGATAGAATGATGCATCGGACTCACTCGACAAACGGTGATTGATTGACCGCAATATCTACAATTGAGTTGATATGTTGATCGTTTGGCGGCCTGGCCTTATGAACGACAGTTCGTGAAGGCATACGAAACATTGAATAGAAACTGTTTTCTTACGTTGGAACTTTTGGAATTTTGAGATTTGATGAACATTGAAACGCATACTGCCGGTAGATGCTGACCGAGGAAGTTCTTCTCGCTTGGATCGCGTCGCGGTCATTGCAAAATGGTCTCGCAACGTTAAAGAACGACCTTCAATAGTATCGTTCAAGTTAGCTCTGATCTTTCCAGCGCTAAGGTCGCAGCTAATCGGGTATATTCCAAATATATTGTATGTATTTAGGACAGGAGATGGTGTATCTAGCGGCTTCTAGCCAGCACGACCAACGTGACCCTTGCTCGGATGCGGGGACCTTGAAATGACGAGAGGGTGGCAACCTCGTTGGACAAGTCTGCAGTGCAGTCATCCCAATCATTGTCGCATTGTCGTTGTCGTCGCTGTCTCGTCACTGTGCGCGTCATCATCGTGCTCGGGCCCTCGCGGTCGTCGCCGTCCGTCAACATCATTATCATCGACTTGTCGTCGCGATCATCACGGTTGACGCGTCGTAATTTGGTCTGTCGGTATGTAGCTGAGACAGTGGGTAGCGTTGTATAGTCGTCAATGAAGGGTGGGAACCGGTAAGGGCTGACGCTGCCTGCGAGCGAGGAGCATGAAGAAGGGGATTGCGGAAGATGGTGGCCTGGTCCGCTCCGAGCGGTTTGCCGGTGGAATTTGGCATAGGTTCGCGGGAGACACATTTTGCTGTACGGATGTAAGAGAGAAAAGACGATGAAAGGAAAGGACGGAAGACGTACAGCAATTGGACCCATCGCAGGGGGGACTGGACTGGACACGTTGATCGCAGGCCTATTTGGATGTGGTCGCGCGCGAAACAGCGGCTGAACACTTTCTACGTCCGCCCGCGGTGGCATTGGGTGGTGACTTTTCGTTGGCGTTGCACTTGTTAGTGTGGCGGCGAGAAGGTCGCTGAGTTGCAAGAGGATTGGCGACGATATGAAAGGGTGGGTGGAGTGGCATCACCTTCTGGCGAACTGATAACCACATAATTGGCATTTATACGGACGATCGCCCGTATCTGTTTTATGCTAGCGCGTGATCAGGGGACAAGGTGGAGCGAGGGAGGAGTGGCCATACGTGATCGTATGTGGTGTGCGACGTGGTGACTTCGGTGAGGAAGTCTTTCCCGGATTTTGGCCCTCTCGGATTCCGAGTCATAACTGCCAAATTGATCATTGTCAATTCCCAACATGAAAAGCACTGCGCAATTAGGAATTTTTACTTACATGCGACGCCAAGATGAGTAAAGTATTGCGCTGCCATTTCTAACGGTTGGAAGTCGATGCTATCGGGATCCAATCCCCGAAACAACACGTCGAAAGACTTTTGCGCCTACACGAAATCCACTTCGTTCAGACTTTCGACTGCGACAAATGAAAGTGAGCCTATGTGATTGAGGGATTCAAATGTTTGACCGACCATTCTCTCAGTTGTTCATCACAAGCTCCGAGTTGGAAGTTGGAACCAGAATTGCTTCATCACCGTGCCACCCAATTTTTGCGATTCCAAGATTAGGTAGTGCAGCAGCTTAGGAGCGATGGCCACGAATCTGCCGCCGTGTCTTCCCGATTCTTGGACCCGTTTTGTATTAGGCCAGATCATTTCGGTCAAGGATTGCCAGCGCGTGTTGCTCCATCAACGAACTCCTTGTCGATGATATCATGGTTGTTGTAAATTTATCAGGCGAACGGCAGAACTTCAAGTTTCCCGGGATGATGGACTTTACCCACGATCATGGTACTAGGTCATAGGACAAGGGTCCTTGTTCAGAATGTTCAATGCTGCAGACTCGCGGCCGAAGTGCTGAAACAGCCGCATCAAGGGGAGCCGCATCCGCATGTCGCGGCAAACACCGATATGGTAGGGAACGAGCTTTCCCACGATCTATGTGAATTCAAAATAACAACAAACAAATCCGGGATTCGTGACCTGGGGCCTGGATTAGGCAAAACAGGATTAATATTCGTGCTTCACTTCGGATTGCGTTACTCAGGGTCCGTCGTTTCATCGAACGCGAAACAACTGGTCGCTGGGTAACTCATCTTATGCAATCCCCGTACTATTCGTCGTCACCTTTTGGAATAGTGGAGACGGCTCAGCATAAATGGTACATGATATGCAACGCAGGACAGATACGGACAAAACGAACAACTGCTGCGCGAAATTCACCCTCTGCCAGTGTGATTGTTTCTCAAATACGATTACCACGGCGCCGGCGCTGGCGCCAGCAACGACCGCATGTCATTCGTGTCTTCTTCCACAACCACTCTTGGTGAGCTTGTGCAGAAAGAGATAGTCGCGGCTCTTGTTCGGCGAGTGGGGTTTTGAGAAGGCTCGCCATCGCCAGGCTCTTGTTACTTGCTCGCGTTCGTCTTCTTCGAACGGGGAAGATAAAATACTTGATGGTGTGACGGGCAAAACAGTGGGAAGCGTATTCAGAATGGCGTTGTGCAGCGCGGCAAAGGAACCTGACCGGAGGCGCACACGTACAACTGCAGTCATCTAACAAGATGACGAGAAATGACGACGTACCTAACATAGCAGCAAACCTAAATGAATGATGATAAGTCACAGGCAGGCAGTCATCGTACAAATCTGACTTATCCGCGGGCTCGCGGGCTATGCTGTCAACGCGGACGCACTCGACCGAGTCGTTTGATATTGTCTTTGTGGTTGCGGCTGAACCCACTGGCCGCAGTGGTGGCACAGGTACAAGCGCATCCGCCGTGGCGATCGGTCGCATTAGAAAACTCGGTGGTGTTGGTTGGAGGCGGAGGCATGGGTCTTGGGTCATTACGTTGTCCGAGTCAGTTGTGGTTGCACGTGACACCACTGCCGTCGTCGTCGCATCGTCGTCGCAGCTCGCGGGAGAGCGTAGTTTGGTGATGATGGGGTGCTGGGGTGCATTGTGAGAAGTCGAGCAGTGTGACCGCGAGGTAGTCTCGATACCCGACGTTCCGTTTTAGGAAGCGCATGGGATACACCCGACTAGTCTGGTGACCAGCCCGTCCAAAAGAGGAAATGCTGGGGCGAAGCCCTCACAAACGGAGCTTTTGCCTCTAGTGATAGACAAGGCCCTCCGGGCGCACCTGGACCCGACAGCACCACTGGCCAGCAGAAACCCCCAAGTAAAGTAATTTACGAATTTTGTTATGTACACAATTAGGGAATCACCGAAAGATATACACAGAACTGATTCAGACCAGGATTATCACGAACCGTCACGCCCTCCACGACCAAAGCACGAACGGAGCCAGAGACAACGAAGAAACTGACATGTAGGTTGATGAAGGTTGAACTTGAGCAATGGGTGAGTGAGAATCAGTCGATCTTGAATGCGATGGGCCAGTGCCAGTGAGAACCTGATGCGAATCCCGCAAACGCCAGCGAAATCTGAAACAGGACTATATCCTCATTTAGAGGTTAGATCACTCAATTCTCGTCTACATATGGAAAGGAAACCTATCAACTACAAATCGAGACCCGGGCAGCCGAATTTGCTTGCGTTGGAACCTTGTCATTCCCACGCATTAATGCTTTCAATACCTGTACCCTAGGAAGAGTCTGTTCTTGCACTGTGGTATTTCGGTTCCGATCCATAGCTTACCCGGCCTCGATATGCCTGACGCACAAATCGAGACATCAAGGTACAGCTGCAACCCCCCGTCGAGGATGGCCACGAGCCTAACCTGAACAGGATCGGGCCGAATGGATGGTCATTTGACTCACTGGCAACAGCGGCAAGCCGAAGCATATGTAAAGCATATGCCAGTGCGTGGTCTGTCTATTTTTGAGAGCGGTGAGCATAGATCTGTCGCAGGATTCATTCACCTGATCCCAATCCCAATCCTGAAGTCCTTACTATGTACTACAGTACTAGTAACACTTCTTCGTCTCACCCAGGCCGAAAATAGTTGCATGCGAGAAGGCTGCTTTGTGAATTTCCATATATCGGCGAGTTCACTGCTTGAAGTCCCGTATTCGAGGCACCCACGCACAAGCATGTACACCACTTACACCATTCTGCCCTGAGAAAAGGACGCTCATTATCGACCACATGCTCTGGGTACATTACTGCATCAGATTGAGCTCATGTCAGTGTCACCGTGTGGTAGGCAATGGTACGGGTAGGGACTGGGGTACCAACAACCTAACCCGCACCCTGAAGTATCCGCACCCGTATGGCGGGTCTTGGGATCACGGTGAAAAATGGAAAATAAAAATTACATTAAATCCGCGGGTATACCCTTCGGTGGGTTGACCAACGCGTGTCGACAACGACTTATTCGACGACGCCGACGAGTCGCAGTGAGTACATCTCGCCCATGTCCTCGTCTTCGTCCTCACCATCCTCAAGGCCTCTCCCCTCTTTCTTGGCACGCAACAACCCAGTGTGGTAACAATGCATCACTGGCAACGCGTCCACGTCGAGGACACATCAACACGACATGATCGCGATGCGACGACGACGAGATGGGGGCGGGGATGACGATGGGGACGAGACAGGGATGACGATGGGGATGAGACGGGGATGACGATGGGGACGAGACGGGGATGACGACGAGGACGATGAGGAGGGAGACGTCGTGTGTCCACCTCTCCCTCTCCTTGATCATCCTGTCCCCCTCTTACAATGACAGACCACGACAACAACAACAACGTTGAACGACGTGACGACGGATGCGACGAAGTGGACGGTGCCTCCCCCTCTGTCTCCCTCTCTCCCCCCACGCCAGACCTCATCCACGCCGCCAGCGCACCCGCGGACTCGACGGTGCAACGATGCAATGTCGACGGCTGAATGGCGACTGACGGCGACGCTCAACACGACGACAACGCGTACTGGCGGCATCACGAAGATGACGACATGGCACCATGACACGACGATTGCCACGACGCGGCGTCAATGCCAATGACGCACAACGGAAACGATGATCACGACACGACGACGTGTTGGCACAACTGTCGCACGTTCGAGTGTCAGGTACGTGTCGGGTACTTGACGGGTAGTAGTACCAGGACGGTTTCAGTGGCAGTCCAACCCGCACCCGTACCCGTGCCAGTGATACTGAATGCCAAGAACTCATGTGCATTCAATCTTTGTAGACTCACTGTGACCCTCCTGTGAAAGTTGTCAGAGGCGTGCGAGTCAATTATGGGCCTGGACTCGGAATTCTTGCCAGTGGATATGATATAGATTTGCAGGATAGTAGTAATTGACTGTGATGCCATTACTGCATTATATTGATATTGTGCATCCACCAGTAGTTGCTCCGTAATTGTGTAATTGGCAGGTAATTTCCTGTGCTTGCCTTGTTTATCATTCTGATATCTGAAGGCAATGAAACATTTTGACTGAGAGGGTTGATATATTTGATAATGATATAGACAGACATCTCACATCTTTATCAAACTTGGTCATGGCTGAAATGATTGTGTGTATTTTACATTTGGATAATGCATGATAATTTGTTGATGTTGGAAATTGGAATGCTCATGAACCATCAGAGTGGCATTAAATGATTATTCACTGATCATCAGTTATCTTAATCAAAAATATATATCAGTATATATTACATGCCTTCAGTATGAATATAAATGTTCAGTGGTTATAAAAGTCGATCATTATAAGGCTTGATTGTGGTAAATTTCTAGTTATATCAGCTCTTCACTATTGATAATGGAATATTTTGATTGAGAGGGTTGGTATGCTTGAGAATATCCTAGCCAGACATCTAAAAGTTGATCAAACTTGGTCATGGATGTTTTTATTTCACTTGTGAATAATGCATGATCATATGCTGATATTGAATGCTCATGAACAATCAAGGTGGTGTGGGTTGATCATTAGATGATGATTCATTATCTTTCATTATCTGAATGATATAGAATCATCAATAAATGATCATTTACTGGTCATCAGCCATGTTAATGATGAACACTTGTCAGTATAAATCATATGCCTTCAGTATGAGAATGAATTATCACTGATTATAAATGCTTGTTATTTAGATGGCATAATGATGAATATTTATCAGAACTATCTAGTTATATCGGCTCTTCACCGTTCCCCTGATGTAGGAGATTGGTATTGGAATCATGGAGCCCAGAAATCAAGAGAAGATTTCAAGCAGCTCCTTCACATTGTCGGGAACCCTGTGTTTAACCCTGCTGATCTAGATGGGGTCGCATGGGATTCCATCGACCGAGAACTTGCCAATACTCATGCTTCTGATGCGGGTTCGGATGCCCCGGAGTGGTTAAGCAGTGAACGCGGCTGGAAATCCTCTCCGATCACAATCTCCGTTCCTTTCCACAGCCGTTCGGCTGATCCAGGGCCCAAGTCCTATACTGTGCAAGACTTCTACCACCGTTCCCTTATATCGATCCTAGAAGAAAAGGTCACAGATCCCGCCCAAGCAGCACATTTTCACTACGAGCCGTACGAATTACTCTGGCATCCACCTCACAGGGACCGTGATGTAAAGGTGTACGGGGAACTTTTTACCTCCACCGCGTTTCTCGATGCCCACAGGGAGCTGCAAGAATCACCTCCGGAGTCCGATTGTAATTTACCTCGCATTATTGCCGCATACATGTTCTGGTCGGATGCGACGCAACTCTCTACATTCGGTAATGCAAAATTATGGCCGCTTTACGTCTATTTCGGAAATGAATCGAAGTATCGTCGATGTCAACCATCAAACAATTCCTGTTCTCATGGGGCTTATTTTCAGACGGCGAGTATTCATATTTCTGCATTCTCGCGCCCTTTGATTTCTTACTGATTGGTTGTTGGACTGTCAGCTCCCTGATGCATTCAAAGATTTCGTTATGCATCATTCTGGAGGGAAGAGTCTGAGTAATGTTCTCATGACCCATTGTCATAGAGAGTTTTTCCACGGACAATGGAAAGTACTTCTCGATGAGGATTTTATTGAGGCGTATAAACATGGTGTCGTAATCACCTGTTGTGATGGCATGAAGCGCCGCTTCTACCCCCGTATTTTCACCTATTCTGCCGACTACCCAGAGAAGTGGGTCTCATCTAGCCTTTTATTAATCATGCTGATTTTCCTTCCTTCACAGAGTCCTCATAGCATCCATTCGCAACCTTGGCGGCTGTCCTTGCCCTCGCTGTAGGATTCCAATGGGTGAGGTCCCAAATCTCGCCACCCCAAAAGATATGCGAGATCGGGAACTGCTTGCCCGCCATGATAATTGTGAACGCATTGAGATGATACAAGCAGCACGAGACCTCATTTATGAAAATAACTATGCCATTACGACGACTCAGGTTGAGGCCCTTCTGAAACCTGAATCGTTGGTCCCAACACGGGTAAACTCTTTCCAATGTTAGCACAATATCTTAATAATTCCATCTTGCAGAATGCGTTCTCGGATAAGTTGCATGCTCTAGGTTTCAATCTCTTTCTCATGCTGGTGGTAGACCTGCTCCATGAATTTGAATTGGGAGTTTGGAAAGCTATCCTCACTCACCTTCTTCGCATGCTAGAGTCTCACGAAGAAAGCAAGATACATGAGCTTGATCGCAGGTCTATTTTTTCAAGTTTTCTGGATCTGTTTCCTTGTATTCACTCGTCTCATATTTAGATACCGTCAAGTCCCGACGTTTGGACGTGATACGATCCGTCGTTTCTCCCGGAATGTGTCAGAAATGAAAAGGACTGCTGCGTTTGACTTCGAGGATCTCTTACAGGTTAGCAACTTGATTGACGAATTCAGCTTGAGCTTACATTCACTCGAGTGTGCCATGCCAGTTTTTGATGGATTATTTCCAGAACCGCATAATTCATCTGTGTTGAAGCTACTTTTCATCCTTTGTCATTGGCATGGCCTCGCCAAGCTTCGGATGCATACTGATGAGACGCTTCGGATAATGGATGGCGTCACAGTATCTCTAGGAAGAGAACTTCGTGCATTCAACTCCGAAACGTGTCCTACTTTCCCGACCCGCGAACTCAGGCGTGAAGCGGAAAGTCGAGTGCGCCGCCAGAAGCAGTCTCAATCACATACGTCCGTACGAAGATCAACCCAAACGGCTTCACGTCAGCCGAAAACCCTGAATTTGCAAACATACAAACTGCATGCGCTTGGTGACTACGTGTCTTCCATCAGAAGATATGGGACTACCGATTCTTACTCAACACAACTGGTATGAAATATGCCATCGAGTTGACCGTATTCTCATTACCGCTTATATTACAGGGAGAGCGAGAGCATCGGGTTGGAAAAGGAAGATACCTTCGGACCAGCCGCAAAAATGTAATCCATCAACTCACTCGAATCGAAAGGCGCCAGCTACGTATCCGGCAGATTCGGCAGAGAGTAGACCGGGATGCTACACCTGCGACGTCACCGGAACATATACCTACGGACCTCAAAGGACACTACCAGGTTGGAAGTTCACAGAACCATCCCCTGGATGTTTCGACGTTTTGCCGACAAAATTCTGACGACCCGGCTGTTAAGGTGATTGATGCTTCGCGTGTTCTTCAATTACCGTGCTCATGAAAGTGCAGGACTTTGTGTTCAAACTCAAGCGCCATCTATTGCCTCGCATCGTAGCGATTCATGGACCAACTCGTAACTCAGACCTCGATAGCGATTCAAGTCCGGCCACCACTACTGGGTTAGAAGATGGTTATGGTGCGCTACCCGCCAACTTGGATCACGTTATATTCAAAAACAATCGCATTTACCAACATCACGTCTTGCGGATCAACTACACGACCTACGACGTGCGCCACGCTAATGATATCTTCAATCCCAACACTGAGCACCGTGACATCATGATGCTCCATCGCCCAGAATCAGACGGAGATCGCGATCGATTTTGTTATGCTCGGATCGTCAGAATATATCATGCTAACGTTCAATTCATTGGGCCAGGGATGAAGGACTATTTGCCTCGTCGCATGGATTTCTTGCACGTGCAGTGGTTTGAAAGGGCCCCAGAACAAGACCTGCATGGTCTCGAAGCTTTGAGACTCGTCCGGTCGGACGATCCCACATCTTTCGATTTTGTGGATCCCGCGGATGTAGTGAGAGGGTGTCACCTCATACCTGCATTCAGGCATGGCACACTCTGTCGAGAACAGATTTCAACTTTGGACCACGTCGCACGAGGTTTAGACTGGAAGTATTATTATGTCAACAGGTACGGCAGATTCGCTCATCACTGTCTCTTAGTACTCACGTTCAAGGTTACAGATTCGTAGACCGGGATATGATGCTCAGGTTCCATTGGGGCCTCGGCGTTGGGCATACATACTCACATGCCCGGGGTTCTTCCGAAGAGAACCAACAGTCCACCGTGACTATGGCCGACAGTGACAATCCCCCAGATGCTGCACCATCGCCCCATTCTAGTACTCAGTCACAAAGTCACACTGGTGGTACTACTGCAGAAATGCTTGTGGATTATCCGGTTGAGGAGTTTGTGCTTCCTCAATCGGATGGCTCGGACCTGGAGTGGGATAAGTTGGATTCCGAGTCTTCCGCTGAAGAAGATACTGATATCGAGACCATGTACACTCTGTACGACGATGGTGCTGACTCCGACTATTGAACGCCAAACTTCATTATGTACCTAAAATTACAACGATCACAAATACTGAATTACGAAAAGTCAACTCTATGGATACTCAACGGCGACTGACGTGGCAAACTGCGTGCCGAGAAGTTCAGAAATTCAAGCTCCGGACGTGTGGGAAGCGACCGAAACGGACAAGATCCGAAGATATATCTGAGATTTCTGACCAAAAGGGGGCAGAGGTCAGATCGTGAAGATGTGGTTGCGCCACTAACGGTGACGCGTGACTTGAGGGCCTCACTGGCATGGCACATCCACGACTCGGACGGCACATTGTCTCAGATTATCTCGGAACAACTTGAATCAACGTGGGAAATGGCTGCCGAGGGAGGGGGAGATCATGTTGTAAGACGAAAAATCCGGAACTTCAGCATGGAAGAAACAGCCCACATACTAATGCTGAATCTAGGTAGATCGGATCTGCGATCTGCGATCATTGTGGAAGTCAGCGGCGCTCTTTTGTTCTCTGCCCACTTCGAGTCACACATCAGTCATGCCTCCGTCACGAATTCATGGTCGTTATTCTATCGGCCGTCGTCCGTCCGCTTTCGCAACTCCAGCATGTGAGTGTGATCCCATTGTATCTACCCAGCAATGAGTCTGATTTCCTATAGCCGACTTCATTAAACCAGGCATCTACGGAGCTTCCCCATCACCGCGTTCTGTCACTTTCGCACCCAACGTCACCCCCGTCACTTACAGGGAGTCCGATGATCTAGTCCTCGACACTCCTTGAGGACATCCCTCTTTCCCCCGACGAACAGCTTCTCCCGCCATCCGAACAACCCACAAACCCCTCCTCGAAGAGACGTGCTCCTCCCGGTAAGCGCAGGTCGCTTGGCTACATTCCCCGACCCCCCAATGCGTTCATGCTTTTCCGGGCTGACTTCGTCCGGCAGAAGCATGTCCCTGGATCGATCGAGACTAACCACGGCTCACTCTCCAAGATCATCGGAAACTGTTGGCGCGCTCTCCCTCTGGAGGAAAAGCGCATCTGGGAGATCAAGGCGAAGCAGGAAAAGGAAGCACATGCGAAGAAGTACTCAGGCTACCGTTTCAGACCTATACACAACAAGGACAAGGCTCTCCCGACCCCCGAGGACGAGAGGCGTTGCGAAGAAGTCGCCCAGCTATGGCTTGACGGGATGAAGGGCGACGAGCTCGCCGCTGCTATTCGCAGGCTAGACGAGAAGCATGCGGCTGTCACTTTCGCTGTCCCCCAGCAGCAACACCATCCATTTTATCCACCTCGTCGACCCTCCTCCGACCCTCTTCCCGACTCACGCTTCCATCCGATTGCACTGCGTTCTGTACCCTTCTTCGTTCCTGTCAGTGTCTCACGCTCAGCCTGGTGAACAACATCTCTCAGAGCGCCCGTATGATCATTGGGCAGCGCCGCCCCTCGAGTGCAATGCCTTACTTCGGACGAACCTCATGGGGTGTGGATGATATTCCAATGTACCCATCCGTTCCGGCGAAGGACTTTTACTGTCAGCCCCAGCCTTCGCTTCAGCGTGATGAATCTCCTCTCCCTGCCGTCAACAGGAGTCTATTCGAACAAACCTTCTTGGACTCCACATTTGGTTTCCCGGCAGGATCCGTGAAGCCTACTCCAATGGTTCGTGCTCGCTTGCTCTTTTTTCTTACCATTGACGGTTAATCAATCCCGCAGTCCTTCAACGACTTCTTCACGAACCTTGCGCCACACACCGCTGTAGGCTCCCCTGCCACGTTTGATCTCGCTGTAATGGATCGCAATAGTCTGCCCGTCATCGCTCCGCGGCCACAGCACGTTCCGACTGGGGCGACGTTTGATCTGTGGCAAGGAATGGCTTCTTCATGTCAAGTTCCCGAAGCTAAGGTGGCGCACGGCGAAGTCCAGGGCTTATCCGTCGTCCTGGCGACGCAACACCTCGGCGTACCGGCTGTTGCTATTGCTGGCCTGGACGTTTCTTCAGAGCCGATCCATATCCCGGGATTCGACGACATGCTATTTGAGAGCGCTTTCGTTGGTATGGACGAGTTCTGATTGACCTTGACCCCCTCCAAAATGAACTTTGGCTCTGTCGACCAACATGATATACCACCCGATACCCTCTACGTCAACCCACGAAGATATGTGTGTCATTTTTTTTCATATCTTTATCGCTGTATCAATAGAGCAATATCTCCAATCGCTTGCTACAAGCTCTCGATTTCCTTCCTGTCCTTTCACTAACTTTTTGTGTTCATAGCGCTTGCTTGTATCTTGCGTGTATTCCCTCTGATTGGTTTCCTGCTTTCATTGTCCATTATTCCCGCTTTCCCCTCCCTTACCCACCCAGACTATTATACACCCGCCGTCTGCAGCACCAGTCGCATAGAGGGTACAAGCGGGTGGCTGCTGAGCACGAGATCGTTGTACAAGGACTTGAACGCCGCATCAGTTCTGCCAAGGACGTCGGGGTCGAAGCTGTGGAAATATTGTGGTCGCAGAGTCGATGCAGACATGTGTCTGCAACGTCAGAGTGTCATTATCCTGGCACTCCCTGTTATACACAGGATGGACATGGAATAGGATGTTGATGTTTTCATTCTTCTTGGATGCGGCGTTCGGTCTGTGGTACATAAGTTACCAGACTAGTCTCATGCCTACAACACTGCGAGGAACACGTAGTAATTCCCTTTGACCCTGTACTCTCATTATCGTGCCAGCACCCTCAGCGTCTGTGAAGTCCCGTGATCAATGTATTCCTCAAAAAATGGTATATAGATCCCTACTACACCCCGGCCTGCGATAACTGTTGGTCGACACTTGTCAGATCGCTCGAAAGTAACCGAAATTCAGTGTGGACATACGGTATACTCAAGTTGCTTTACTGCGAATAGCAAGCAGGTATTTAGCGGTGGTGCCGAAGGGATGATTCGCCGATGGCAAGTAGACGACGGACATCAGGTTGGTTCAGCAATTCAAGCAGGGTGCACTATCTATGCCACCGCGCTGTCAAGGGATGGAAAATGGCTGGTGTGCGGGTTGGCCTCACATCCGTATACCAGCGTGTGGAACGCGGAAACTCATACAAAGGTTCTGGACATCGCGAGTCCAAACGGTCACACAGGCGTAATGTTGTCGGTTGATATTCTTCCCATTCGACAACATTTGATTTGCCACGGGTGGGTTCAGCGACAATTGCGTATTTACCTGGAGCACTACCACAGGCAAACGACTCCTGGGCCCACTGCGGCATGACTCCAGAGTGGTTGCAGTTCAATTCTCTCCGGACGCCCGCCGTCTCGCCACTGCGACCGTGACGTCAATGAAAATCTTTAACAGCGACAACGGTCAACAATTGCTCGACATCCCATGCTCATTCATGCAGGGCGTCTCCTCACCACTTGCCTGGTTAGCCGATGACTGTCAAATTTACGCCGCCTCTTCGCCGGCCAACGAGGCCAAGTGTTTCGACACATCCTTAGGGTCAAGTTGCTCGGTACGTGGCCTCTTCCTACCAGTAGCAGTTCCACGTCTATGTCTTCTATCGCAGCATCGTCCGACCAAAAGTCTATCGCCGTTACTAACAGCACCTCGCTGTCTTTTCATGATGCCTCGACGTACAAGCAAATTGGTCCTATATTCAACCACGCCAGTGATGTCTACTCCATGACGCTCTCCCCTGAGGGCGCCTACGTTGTCACGAGCGAAACAAACGGGGTCACCGTGAAGAGTCTTCTTGGTGTCCTCCCGGACTCGTACCTTACAGGAGATGTAAGTGTTTCTGTTGCTAAACGTTGACGAATCTGAAAGTGTGAATTCTCCTACTGTTTCCTCAGCGTCGTGAGTGCGTTAAACGATGTTTATTTCGCCACTTTTGATCTGTATGTATCAGAATTTCCACTCATGCAAATCAGCGAAGAGACACTTGAACCTCAAGTCGGGACAGACAAAGCTCAAGTCAGTGCTTGCCGAGTTCCTCGTGAATGCGGGCATCAAGCCGTTGTCTATCGCGTCGTACAACCATCTCGGCAACAACGATGAGCACAACTTGAGCGCCGAGGCGCAATTCAAGAGCAAGGAGATTAGCAAGAGCAGCGTCGTGGATGACATGGTGGACGCAAACAGGTTGTTGTACAAGCCTCCAGTGCCTGGCGCCAAGGGTAAGGCTACCAAGGGCGAGCATCCCGATCATATCGTAGTAATCAAGTATGTGCCTGCTGTTGGGGACTCGAAGAGGGCGATCGACGAGTATTACTCCGAGATTTTCTGTGGGGGGAGGCAGACGATCAACATTTTCAACGAGTGCGAGGTTCGTGTGCTTGGTTACTCGTCGTCTTTACTTCATTAATCTATGGGCATGCAGGACTCGTTGTTGGCGACCCCGCTCATATTGGACTTGAGCATTCTCGCGGAACTGCTGACGCGTATCAAGTATCGTGACGTCAGTGCTGGGCAGGCCGAGTTTGCGCCGTTGTACCCGGTGTTGTCGCTGCTGTCGTACATGTGCAAAGCACCTTTGGTGAAGCCCGGGACAGACGTAGTAAACAGTCTGAGCAGGCAGCGCAATGCGCTCGATGCATTCCTCAAGGCGTGCATCGGATTAGAAGGCAATAGCGATTTGCTACTAGAGACGAGGATTTGGTAAGGGTGTCGGCGCGCAACGACACCAAAGCCGTTTCCTCTGTGAACGTTGGCCTGTTTTCTTGAATCATGCTCCGAACTGCGTAGGGTTTTTCAACAGAACCTTTTGACGCTGCTTTTGTATTATCATCATCCGTGGTCTCGTCGACCGGTACATTCAACTGTTTTTCGGTGGACGTAGTACTCTTTCTTTCTTGACTGATCTTGGAGGCATATCTCTCTATACCCAAAAATATCCCCTACCCGAACGTTTGTACATACATGTGTTACGTTGTAGCGTGGTCGTTGAACGAACAAATTTTATCGCTTGCTCTCAACTCTGGTGTCACGTGTGCCTTCTTTGCACAGCAAACTGTATTGAAGTCCCTGGAAAGGACTCGACCCCAAGTTGACGAAATCGGCCTGAGTCAGGGTGACAGGAAGTGAATGCGGCAGTGGCTTCGGATGATTGATTGCGGCGCGTTCCAAACGCACCACAGTTTGAAACAACTTGCTCAATCAACTGTAAGACACAAGAGAAGGTTTCGCACCCGTTTACGTGAACAGCTACTACCTAGGGTTTTCTTGGCTACTTACGGTTGAACTTTGTTGCCAACTTTGAACGAGTCTTCGACGAAATCGAATACACACGCACTGCACAATATCGGTCAATCATGCATCGCTTCGACACCCGTCTAGTTTCCAGACGAGACAGACATTCGTGGCATTGCACTCGCTCCTGCGCTGGGCCTTTCCTAGCACGCACATACATACTTAAAACTTTTTTTTTCCCTATATATACTAGGCTATTGAATGGTGCCGGTGATTATTTTGTCATGACTCGGCTTTTATGTAAAAGAAAAGTAAGTTTTTTTTGGATGGTTGAACTTTGTTGCCAATTGAGGTCTCCCTAGCCGGAGTCCTGCTGGTAGATATTTAATCGGATGGGCATCGCCCAGTCCCAAAATCAACCCATCACCTCCGTTTGATCCATTTCTATCCGTTTTCCTTCACAATGTCGTCGCCTGGAAGCTTTTTCGATATCCTAATGATCTTCCAGTAAGCCTCCTATTGCCAGTGGACTGCATCATATTCGTGATTTTTTTTTCGCCGCGTTGACACAACCAACCAGGTACCTCGCTGTCGCAGCAGAGACGCTACTGGTTTATGATTATTTTCTCACTTTCCGCCTCGAGGTACGTACAACCCGGCTTCTCGCAAACATCTCGTCCGTTCCTGAGAGCCTGAAAGGTTAGACCATATTTGGCACAGTCGACTCGGATGGTCTGCAGTCAAGGTCATATTTCTGTTAAGCCGCTACGGTAACTTGATCGGACAATCGGTTTATACGCTCGAGATATTGGGAGTCCTGAGTCACGGGTCGTCAGAGGTATCGTCAATTCTCTCTCAGCTAAAATTCAACCGGTGACTCAAACTCATCAACGTGGTTGCTACATAGTTTTGCGATCGTTTCTCGTGGTTTCTCGTGTTTTTTGGATTGTTGCAAATGGAGGCTATTCGTGGTGAGTTCTTCCTTTCTTACAGTAAACTGGACGTCGCTGACGTTGGAGAGCACAGTATTGGTCCTACTACGGGCATGGGCTATCTGGGGGTGCAAGCGTTACGTAGCTATCCTCTTGATCCTTTCATACGCGATCTACGTCTCCGTGGTCTCTGGGATGATACTTTATATCTTAGTGATTCACGGGGTGAGAAGTGCGTATCACAGTCCTCAATCAAGACGTGCAGCTGAACTTATTGTGTAAGAACTTTCGTTCATGTATCTGGCCGAGACCGGCGCTTGTGTTTTACAACCAAGTCGTGAGTCCTTTATCGTTCCATTTCTTTGACATTATTCCTCAGTGATTCTTGGTATAGCCAATATCAAACAGGATAACAGAGTGAGTCTAGGGTGCCATGTATGTATAACTGAATCTCGACTGGCTCAAACCTCTGGCTCCCTTTTGATGTACTAGTGGATCATGCCCTCGGCAGCGTGAGTTGATTTTGAACGCAAGGACCACTGCTGGGCATCGTCATTCAGGATAATCTTCTATATTTCTCCTTGATTGCATCGTGTCTTTCATGGTGGCCCTCTCGCTTCGCAAGCTCTTCAAGGAGACGGAATGTCTCAACCACCCACGTTCGCTTCTTCGTGCTTTAGCCATGGGCGGTGGGGGATAGTTTTTTCTTCTTCTGTACACCATGAGCTAACGCTTTGCCAGCTGCTCTATATTTTTCCGTGCGTTTCCACGTCGTATCATTCTTGTAGATGGTCCCTTCACGTTTTCACACACAGGCAAACGTCGTAACCGGTGTGGTGAACATCTTGTGTCAGTGAGTCGTTGTCTCTGCAGAAGTTTGCTCGGTCGGTCGGTCGACCCATGCTAATCATCGGGTTCTTCTCAGGACTGTATTTGTAAATGTGAAGTACCGGTGAACTTGCGTTTCCAGCCCAACTTATCGATCATTGTTACACAGGGTCAGCTGAAGCATCTCCAGTTGGTGTAAGTGATGATTATCCGGATTTTTTATGTCCAAATCTTGTGAAAATCAGACCTGATGTTCGTTAGCTGTAACCCGCTGCTCGTCGTTACCGGGCAACGGGTCGTGTTGAACCTCCGAAGCATACAATCGCTGCCTTATTCACAGCAAGTCTTTTACCTGAACCTGATCACGGATCCTTTGTCACTTTCTCGATCGGCCGAAGATTTTCATCTCGACGACGATCCACTGACACAACAATATTTGGATCGCCGCGACCATGAGAGTGCGAGTGGAATCGAAATGCTCGACATTTCAGTAAACCCATGAGGTTTCTTTCGTGCAGAGGGAGGTTTGAGGGTACGTTTGTGCTCGTTGTCTGTGGAAAGAGCAATGCGATCCCCAATTTTACAGACGCCAATGTTGGTGGTCAACGTTGCAATTTTTAAACGTCCCGAACCCTTACGGAGGCCATGGGATGCCTCGAGCTCGAGCGGTCTCTCCAGGTTTCCATATTGGATCCATCTGGACCAACATGGGAACCTCCGTCAGGTTGGCCAATGGCACCCGTGGACTTGGGAGTGCCGATTTTTTGGTCAGTAAATAGCTATACCAGGTCTATCGATGAGGACCCAAAGTTAGAGTACTCGTCACGCATATGATGTACACCGCCGCACAAACTGTACCGAATTCTGTTTCTTTTGCTTTCGGGAAACCATTGTGTTCTTTCAGGCCACGATGTCCGATTCAAATTGATATGTGCGATGCCATCTTTCGTCGCTATCGTGCCTATGGAAAAAAGAGCTCGTATGCGATTGACTCGAATTGACCATCGTTAGTATGAGTCGCCGTCAGGTCGGTATACTTTACCACCCGACATGATCTAAGTCTGGCTGGGATGTCCGAAGCGTGTTATTTTTATTTGTAGCCACTCACGACCTCCCGCTGCCTCGAATTTGACTATTGTTGGTAAGTAAGTGGTCTGCTGGCTGACTACTGAGAGTGAAGACTCCTATAAGTACAATGTCCGTCGGAAAAATCCGGGCCGGTGATCCTATTCAATTATATCTGGGGTTGCTTCCGACTGAATTGATGGATTACTAAACAGGGGCTTATCCTCGAATTTATAAAGCCTGGTTTTCAATGTCACCGAAATTCTCCGTCCACTCGCCATTATGCCTTTCTTTAAATCTGCGCTCTCGCGACGCACTTCTCGCAAGTCGACACCGGTCGAGGCGACCAATATGCCTCTCGTTCGGTGCTGCGATCAGTTGCGCAGTAGCATCGAGCCCACTCGACTCCTCAAGAAAGTCGAGATTTGCAGCGCGCTCACTGCGGCGGGGGATCACCACTGCAACGACGACGAACATGATGACGCACATCATCATACGCTGCTGCGCGTGTTCACGGAGCCCTCTGCCTCGTCTGTGGGGACCAGCCCATTGTCACCGTCTTCGCTACCCCCCTCTTCGTCTTCTGGAGAGGAGGTGCTGCTCGTCGAGCGCGTTCTTTCTACTGATGGCGGGGGATACCATTCCGTGACCCCTATCCGAGAACAGATGCTATCCCATCCGGACGTGCATGACCGCGTGTGCACCGTCTCTGAGGGCCCCTCGACCGCACTAGCACGCGATCTCGAAGTCGAGAGGACCCTTGCGTTCGGTGGTCGCGGCCGTCGCTCCCCTGTCTCCACTATCGCCACTACTTTCTGAGGACACAACGCGAAAGAAGTGAGAAACGATGGGTGATGCAGAACTTGGTGCGAAAGGGACAGATGCATCTGAGCGCTCTCTAGGCACGTTCTTGAAAACACATCTCATATGATAATTGTCAATATCAATGAACAATCATATCTGAGTTCCCGCATTTGTACGGAGTATAGTTCGAAACAAATTACCCATTTCACAACACAACATATCAGCTTGTACGTTTCCCGTGTTGACCTCCCCCGGATGAAGCCAATTTTCGATCGATGCTCTCTTATATGGCACTCGTGGCTCGAATAACCTGGTCTCCTTGTTAGTGGCCTGTCACACCCGCAGTGCACGCACGAACTCATTCACGAATGGTACAAATTCGGCGGATTATATGCGCGGTCAGCAGACCATTAATCATTCCTATAGCACACGCTCCACACGAGCTTTCAGCGCGTGCGCCTCGTCCGCGTCGTAAAACGCCATCGCGTTGCGAAACGACAGCCAGAGGTACAATACGAGCACCTTATGCAGCCCCTCTAGATGCTTCAGCGCCTCTTTGCACGCGCGCACCTTTGGCTGGCGGTCGGAGTAGCGCATCATCCCTTCTCCAGAACACTCACAAACAGAGCGACGAACAACACAGCGTCAAGCTTCACGCGTATCGCATTGGTGTACAGACACAGTATCTGCGCGAGTACATCGAGCGCGATCGGATGTGACCACTAGATCGGACAATTTTTGAACAACAGTCTGTCGGACAAGAGCAGATCCCTGGCACGCGTGTCCATGAACTCGCTTACCAACCGGGTCTGTGTGGCGGCACGCAAGGGCGGGCGGATGCAGGACACGTACGACAAGCACCTCGAGGAGCACTTGCGTAGAGGCCCTGAGCAGGAGAGTCTACGACACGTTCTCCATCCAGTGTCCTGGAGGATTGAAGACGGCACAGGCGAGAGGAGGCGCGGGAGTCGCGAGCGCTCGACAGAGCGTTGGCATGTCTTCCTTGTACAACGTGGGGACGAAACCACCAGGTTGGCCGTGTAATCCATAAATGTCCTGCTCGCCCGGCGATTTGCTTTATTTGAGATATCGACAGCGGTCGCCTCTCTTGACTGTCAAACTTGGAAAGGGTTCGAACACGACTCGTTTGATCTTGCTGCAAAACACAGCACATGAGTGACGGGACCGTGTAGGTCTCGTTCAGAACGTGCGTACAGGTTGAGTCCCATGCCGACTGCGTCACTAGCGACGATAACGTCGTCACCGCTCCGGGGGTCGTTGAAGAGCGCAGCCTGTTCGGATCGAATCTTGGGTGGCAGTCTCCCATAGGCGATTACACAACGCAGACCAGTTCTCTCCTCGATCTTGCCCTTGACCGCGAATATACCATCACGCGAGAACACGACCAGACAGTCTCCCTTTTGGATCTGGGACATGTCACCCAAAGACGACTCTTGAACCTCGAAAGGCGTGAGACGTTCATATCGGTTGACGATCGCTCATCCCTGTGTCCTTGAGAATGTCTTGAACGACGGGCACCCGCTCGCGTGCAGACAGACCCAGAACAGCGCTTGTCAATGCAGAACCGCGCTCGGGATCTGCAATCATCTGTATCTCGTCCACCACTGCCACGGCCAGGGACTTGTCGAAACTGGCCATCTCCACCGTCTAGCTCATACGATCCCAAACTCCTCTCCCGTGCGCAGGTTGCACTGCCGGACGTACTTGGCATGACCCTCCTTCCGAACAGTGGGCCGGGATCCGGTCTCGTTCCCAACATCCATGTGTCGGGTTCCGACCCGGGTCCAGGATCCATCCCGAGGGGGACGATCTATCCTCTGTTCAGGCGCTCTCAGATCTCGTGTGCGAGGATCCGGAGGGGGTCGGCGTAGAGGCCCAAACTCGACGCTGCGAGGGCGCGCAGCGCCATGTGTGTCTTCTGCTGCTTGTAGGGCCGACGTGCAAGATAAACTTGCGCTTCATCGCGCACGCTTTCGGGAAGAGGTCGGCGGGGAAAGAAAGATCGACGACGCGGTGGAGGCGGGCGATCGTAATCAAGGTGAATTGATAGAAGGGAGGCTCGGAGGCGCAAGGTGAAGAGTTTATTCCAACGAGACGGGAGGTACCATCCGAGTCGGTCATGATACATAACGCCGGAATGAAAAACTTGTGTGAAAACCAGCTTACTTAACTGCGGACAAGACCTGCGCGTTCTGTACATCGCCTGCAACATCACGAGCAAAGGGGCAAGGTAATAACTCACTGGGATCACTAGGGAATAGTATTGGCGGTGGGTTTTTCATCGAACGGGGTATCCTGGAAGCATTTATAGGCAGTTAGGGCGTGTGATGTGTTTATCCTTGAGTTTCGATCAGGACACAAAATTGACCGACGTATCTCCGGCATCAATCCGCCTGTCATCGTCGGTTTATTTTCGCTACAACGCAGCAAAGGGAGCGGGCTGAAAACTCTATCGACACCGTCATTCCGTCTTTCGCGAGCCTGTCTTTTTCAGCAATGTGTGACTCTGCCCGTTGAGTCGTCTTTCCCTCCACATGAACACCCCAGCAATCGCTGCCGCCGGACCGAACGCGATCGTTGCAACGCCATGCCATACAAGGATCCCGACGAAGCTGAGCACCCCGTCGGCCATCCAAAGTGTCGCGAGCATCATCGAGCTCATGGCGAAGATGATGTCCCACTTGATGAACTCGTGCGCGCCGTCTGACAAGGAAACCGTTGCCGGATTGATCACGTTCGCAATATTGATTGGTACGAAGAGCGTTCGCAGGGCTTCCATGTCAGGGAAGAGAGGCCAGACGTAGACAGCCTGGAGAAGTGCAGAGAAGACAAAGGTGAGGGCGAGGGCGGCCATGACGGAGGAGTGACCCGAGTGTACGTTGGGTGAAGATGGAAGGAGTCTGTATGCGAGAGTGGCGAGGGCGACGAGGAACGGAAAGCCTTGCCAGATAGCGGTCAGCGGTGGGTCGACAGAATGGAGCATGAGGGCCGTAGGGAGAACGTAGCCGACGAATAATCCAAAGAGTAGGGATCCAGCGTTGGCTGGGCTGATTTTCGACGGTGGGTTTGGGGTGTGACTGGGCCGGATAGAAACGGCGCCAGTAACGACGAAGAGGAGGGAGTAGATGGGTATGACGACGCCCATGGAGAACAGCTGGAAGAGGACGCCGACGGGGGTGGGCGCGCCGAGGACGAGAGGGCGGCGGTCGCGAGCGGCTTCAATCAAGGGGATTAGCGTGATGATACCGATGGCGGGAAAGAGGACAGCAAGGAGGGGATAGTAGGCTTTATTCACGAGTGCGTGGAAGAAGATGACCATGCCGCAGAGGATTTCGTCGACCTGGAGGTTGCCAGTGTATTGCAGGCGATATGGGTGCGGGGCGAGGTCGGGCTGACATACGGCAGAGATATGGCTTTGGAGGCCATTTTCTACGAGGGATTGGCGGAGAATGAGTCGGAAGGCAGAGAAGGCGAGGAAGGAGAAGATGGGGAGGGGGAGTAACACGTCTGGTCAGGATGTCAGGGGAG
>JBBPPA010000277.1:0-26666 GCA_038091735.1 Leccinum pellstonianum | reverse complement strand
CGGACCTGAGGTACCCATTTGAGACTGACGAAGCTGCCTGCTTCAATGTCCTGCAGTTCTCCCTGGCCAAGTCTGTTTATGAGCTGTCGCGATTCGTTCTGGACTCGGAAACCATCAACTGCGAACAAAGTTGGATTCGACCACAGCGCGAGGAAACGAGACGGAGATTCAATTTAGTTCCTCCAGTCTCAGTGATCCCTCCTTTTACAAGAAACTTGTCCCCTCAGGCCTCAGCTCTCAGTTCAACAATCAGGTTTTCGTACCACTTCGCAACGATAGAGAGGGAGCAAGACAGCACCGAGATCTCGGAGTAAGCGCGAGTCATCTCATTCTATCTCGGACTCGTTTCGTGCCGATCTTCCAGTTCGCATGGTTGATTTCTGTCGCCTGGTTTCGTGTGCGACGTCGTTACCTGGCTCACTTATACGCGCACTGGGCCATGCTCGCGCGGTGATCTGAACTCAGTAACAAGAGAGGACAGATGCCCAAGCTCATCGTTGTACCTGCGAGCACGAGCCAGAGTTCCTCGTCTCCGACGCCTTCCGCACTCCAACCGACGCTGCGTACTTAAAGACCATCTCCGAATGCCAGCAGCAACTGGGAACACGAACATCGACCTCGTTGTCTTCGTCTTCAGAATGGCTCAGGCTGATCGCGGGCTCTGGTCTTCAACAAGTGGAATAGTTCTGTGTCGATGTCCAGAACGAACTCTACTACTTCCAGTGGGTCTGTGTGGACCGTGGTCGGTGTAGGAACGACTTGGGCCTGCATCGGAGATGGACATGATAGGACCGGGAAACGGACAGTATCATTGACATAAGGCCCGTGACAGCAGGAGAAGGAGAAAGTAGGAAAGCGATCATGAGGCTGTATTTGTACTGTACGACAGCGTTCAGTACTCAACACTACGGTCTTGTCAGAACTCCCTTCAGTATTCAACATTCCAACCATGACTTTGCTGCGCCTTGAGTAAAGGCTTGATACTTAGGAACAATACTAGTTATCAGCACCATTCCATTTTACCCAGACAAACACGAAGCACCTCTTAAATAATAGTATCGCATTGCAAAGATCCAGCACGCTGTCATTAGGGTACTTGGGAACGAGCCAAACTATAAATACCATACTCATCACAAGAAAACATCATGTCTTGCCATTCCTTCCCCTGACGATCAATCAGGCAGGACTCCTACGCATCGTTGCCTCTATCCTCGAGCTGGATTTCCTCCCCACCCTCCTCGCCCTGACGGCTACCCACACCCGCGAAGGCGATCCCAGAGACAGAGTGATCTCGTCCAGCAACGTCCCCAGAATGCGAAGAGATCCCAAAAGCACTATCGATCCCTTCCAACCGACCACGGCTGTCCTTGTCGTAAAGCTCACGCATGCTGATCACAAATCGGGGCACGATAGGGAACATGGTGATGGCGTAAACGAGGCCGAGGATAAGAAACCAGAGAGGGGGAAACAGGTCCCCATCCGCTTCTGCTATCACGGCGGCGATATTGTTGAGAAAACTCCTGTGTCGTTGCGCAAAACTTGATCAGCATCCTAGATTGCGCGCGTGCAAGGACCACTATAGCAAAGATATGACGAACAACGTACACAAAGAGGTAAGAAACACCCTCCTTGACCATCAAGGACATATATCGGTTGGTCTCCCAACGCCCCGTCGCCTTGTACATTGCGATCGATGGCTTCGCCAACGGAATGAGAGCAAGGATCAATAATAGGGCATCGAAGAGAATTGGCCAGATGACCACATATTTCTCGTAAGGGCTGATTACAGGATACATCACAGTGCAAACCGAGTAATCGAGCACTTGGCTGGTTCCAACTACAAATGGAAGACAGAAGGAGGTACAGTTCACATGTGTAGCCATTATTCCAACTGGGCGGAGTCATACCTGTGGCATCGATTTGCGGATTTTCAAAGATAGCTGCTTCGACGAGACCTTGAACCACCCTAACCGTGTAGCAAAGCAGAAGGATAGTAAGGATGAATTTTGAGCGATTCCACATTGCATGAACACGCAGAACCATTAACACTGATCAAAGTCAAAATAATCTCAATGAAATAATACAATAACCATCTGACTCACACGAGGAGGCACAAATGAATGCTTTAAATGCCCAACTACCCGAGTAAACGAAACCAGCACCTTTGGAGGTATAGATAGGAATCCCTGGTCAAACATCATCAAGGACGTAGATGAACAATGCTTACACCTAACCGATTGTGAACAGAGATAATCAACGGAATGAAACCACGTACGTCTATCACCATAACATATTCTCATTAGATTCATTCGTCGAAAGGAAAAACTAACCTTAACAGGTCCAGGCACGAACGTGGTGCCAACTTGAAATAAACATAGTCATGATGGTGAGCCTTGACTAAATGCCTTGAACGTACGAAATGATGTTGTCCTTGAAACCATGTTAAAGGTATACTGTACTTTCCATGATCGCGACTCACATTGCATAATAGATACCAACGTAACGGACCTGTGCGAGTCAGAGTATTGTGTATGAGCCATTCTGAGAGCAAGGTGTCGGAGGATTTTACACACTATAAGATACAACACGGTTACCCATGTCCAGGACTTGTTCTGCAGTTCCATCAGTAGACGGATGATTGCTTTGCAATATGTGTTGCCTGACCCAAACATGCTCGACCTGTGAAGATATTGAATAAACAGTAAAGGAGGAAATACGATGTATACCTCGCTGGGAAACATGAGGACTGTCAACGAAACAGTCCCAATGTTTAGTGTTACATATGTTAAGTGTGCACTTTGATGCTCACTATAATCATAGACCACAGCAGTCACGATTGCAACTGCATAGCAGTAATGATGTTAAATTAATGAGCAATGATACGGTTTGCACAGAGCCATACGGGATATATAATTGTTGAAGAGCTGTAGCTGGATGGCCGACTGTAGGTCAGACGACATGGCGTGAAATTTGATGGCAGTTCCTGGATAGTATTCGGTTTAATAGCGAAAGACGATGAGGGTGAAAGGATTAGACCGAGTCACCTGGCAGGATGTGCAGCTTTTATTACCACCCAAAGCTTAGGTCGGTAATACATTCAACTTTCCGACACAGCACAGTGAAGCAGAAATACCACTGTCAAGAAGTTGTCACCCACAGTCCGCAACAAGGAGATGCAGGCACACCAAGGCGGCGCGTGATGATCATGCATCTAGCATCAATCTTCGTTTCCCAATGGGATGGGGCTGCAGATACTCGATTTCCTACAAGTAAGTTCACAATGCACAGCTCGAAGCAGTTGCCTTGGGTTAGGATCGTTTTCTTGAAGGCAAGATATCTTCCGAAATCGAAATCACGTCGTTGCGTCAGTCAATTGAAACGACTGGATACATATATCGCGATATGCCCAGGTCCGAGGACGAAGCGATCGCGCCAGCCATGAAGGGTAATGAAACAGAGCTGATACCACTGCCTTCAATCTTCGCAGGGCACAGAGAGGCTTGGCGCGTATTGGTTGAACATCGACCATGTTTGATGAGCCGTTGATCAATACACCAGTTTTTTTATGGTGGGTGATGCGGGATGTTCCTACCGGTGGGGATTTGGCAGATCGTATTGTCTCGATTGTCGCATGGAATGCGACGAAAAAGGAGTCAAAAGGGCCGTTGTAGCTATAGATGCACAAGGTGCCACGAGCGGAGGACGCGCCGCGCAACTACCTGCTGAGGTTGCTATGGATGCTTGCCAACGCATCTCAAAGCAGCTACGACTTGGGTTGCTGAGTGGTTCTGTTTGTGCGTTGGGTACCGAGATGGCACGAGCGAGAGTACCGCGTGAGATCAAGATCCATTGGCAAGGTTGCAATCTTCACTTTTGCACCAGAAGTACTCAATCGCTTAGAGTCACACGCATGGTGTGGGCGACGTTTCACTTGCTCCTGCGGGGTTTGTAGAAGAGTGAACGGGCTGTATGGACGTCGGACGCAGTATCTGAAGCACATGGCAAAGCAAAGGCCGTGTGTGATGATTGGGACGACGAGCCAGAGGAGGATATAGGAGGGCAACAAGAGATCGATGGGAATGAAAAGGCGAGTCTGACCAGAAACGACGATGATACCGCTCCGGTTCTTTGGGAAGGGGAGAAGCGGAAGTGGAAGCACGGAAGGGAGAGGAAGACAGCACCAAGATCCGGGAGGAACCGTGAGTCACCTGGACTCGCGGTGCCTTCCGTGCTGGTCTTCAGTTCGCATGGTATTTTCCGTTGGACAACTTCGTGCGCGACGTCGTTCCCCGCTCACACCCGCCCGCATGCTCGCCCGATAATCTGATTCCACAACAAGAGAGGACCGATGCCTGAGCTCATTGTTGCGCAGGCGAGCAAGAGCCAAAGTTCCCCGCCTCCGCACCTGAAGCACTCCAACCGACGCTGCGATCCTCAAACATAGTAGCGCCGAATCTTGTTTCCCCAAAGATCGACGGTGATGTAGTGGGAGGAGTCGCTCTGAATTTAGGGATGTGTAGGTATCTGTGCCGCTGCTTTGGATTCATTATCCTCGCATGCCACCGATGTATCGAGAAACAGATGAGATGCCACGAGTGACAGGAGCTTGCAATCTCCGCATCTCCCCTCTTTTAGTGGTCGTACCACTACCTTGCCCCAGCGGGTGTTTGAGATGATGTGGCTTTTGGCATATATTATGGGTCCGAGTGTCGCATTTCGTGTGTCTGATTCGACGATATCAACGGCGATTCCTACCGGAATTTGTCCCGGTCAAAGTGTCCTATTCGATGAGACCCGGCCACAGAGTCGAATAAGAAAGCTCCAGAAGACGGTGACTGCACTTTTACTAACCTTGCACATGCACAGGTTTCTTTTTGGCAGGTTGGTGGATTGACTGAGAATCATACAATTCCGTGCACTACATGAGTGACACGGATACACGAACTGCGATAAAGGACGAAGAAAATGACTGACAGGGCCGGGATGTCCCCCCCAGTTTCTCCATCAATGGTACTGAGTGTCTTGACGGGATCTCCCTGTAGCGAGCTCAACACTTGGTCTCGGCCAGCTGCTGCTCCCGGCGTTTACGAGCGAGGTAGGGACGACCGGCCCGGCTCGTGCCTGACTTCCCGAGGACCTCAGAAATCCAACCACCGATTTCAGCAAGCAACGGGAGATATTGACCCGACGTTTCACTCCGGACCCAGGCTGGATAAACATACCTGCGAAGGCGCTGGGAGCTGAGAGGACACATTAGTAAGAAATGATGCAAGAGGGGAATGGACTGACCAGTGTATGGTTCACCGATATCACCGCAAAAAGACTCGCCTGTCGCATATACGACATCCTCCGTGGCGACATTTCCGGTCGCTCCAGGGGAATAAGGACACCCGCCAAGTCCGCCGACCGAGGCACCGAAGGAGCACAATCCTACATCGAGCGCAGTGAATATGTTGCCAAGTGCCGTGCCGTTTGTGTCGTGAAACTATCTGACACCGTTTATAAGTCAAGGTGCACATAGTCTCTTGGGTGCACATGACGGAGACACTCACATGTCCCACAATTTTGCCTGGATGGAATTATTTGCAGGCCTCCTCCAGCACTGCACGCACGCTGGCAGGGGTTCCCGCACCTGTCGTATCCCCTAGGCTGACCTCGTAACCAGTCAACAACCCATCTGGAGCAGCTCCCTTGTGACTTCTCGCACTCTACGTGGGTCCACGCGTCCAGAGTATGGACATGTAATCACGATCGATCGATTAGAGACAGGACTTCGGCTGTCCCGGCCATCTGTGTGTGGTCAACTCGGGGGCAGGATCAAGAATAAGAGGACAGACCTGAGGTACTCATTTGGGACCGACGAAGCTGCCTGCTTCGATGTTCTTTGGTTCTGCCTGGCCAAGTCTGCTTATGAGTTGTCGTGATTCGTTCTGGAGGCCATCACTCGGGCCACTTTGACGAATCACGATGCGAACAAAGTTGTATTCGGTAGAGAAACACCGCGAGGGCGGCTTGCTGTCGGCCGTGCGAGCGCGTCGAGTCCGTCCCAGAGTAAAGCGGAGGTGGAGCAGGCGAGTCATGTATGATGACCCAGCATGGCGTCGTGAGCGCGGTCGGTTTGAATCGAGCGACGACGCTGAGCACATCGTCCGAGTCGGGTGCTGTGGTGATCGACTCCGCGGTCAAACTGCTTCAAAGTCCGAGATAGGCAACCCCTTCAATCCAGGCATCCCTCATCGCCATTCTCGACATCTGCGCGTGTCGAACTTAGTTTGCTAATCTAAAGTGAGAGGAGGAAAGAATGTAAATGAGTATAGACGTAGTTACATGAATGGATCGTGCTAGGAATACGACGGGATGGGCGAAACCGCAGGTTTCCGGCCCGGGACTGTGCCCGATCTGTCGGGTGAAGCGAGCTGTGTGGGTGGGATGGGACACCGAACAGCGATGCTTACGCCTTGACGAGAGTCGAGCGAAACAGCCTCGGACAAAACTATAGGCGAGAGGTTTGGACGGGGGGCTGTGAGGGGAGTGGCGGGTGGGTGCGAAAGAACGACTAAGCTAGTGAGCAGAGCTGCGAGGCAGCGAGTCGGGCTAGGGACAGCGAAGTGGAGAAGAACAAGAAAGGTGCAGCGCCACTTCGCTTCTCACGCGCAGACTAAAACCTACGCGCGGCTCGTGCCTCGCCTTGCCTAGGCCACCATCAAAGGAAAAGCACTCATACAACGTTCTTACTAGGACGATGCATCGAACGTTTCCTCCCGCTCGTGCTTGAGATCGAAGAAGAGGGCCAAACAGGTAATGCCTTGTTTATCCAGCCAGGGTATCAACTACATGCATATCCGTCATTCGAATTCCGAACCTATATCTTACGTGGTCTTGCTAGTGTTTGCGTCGTTCACTCCATCATGGCGCTCTCATCACCAAGTCGTCGTATTGCCGAAACGAAACTCCAACGCTGCCGAGATCATCATACTCTTGCATAGGCCAACGCAATCCTCGTGGAATACTTCAAGGAGCTGGAGGAAGAGTCGATACGGGACGATTTCGTGATCATATACGAACTCATGGACGAGATGATGGACTTTGGGTACCCGCAGACGACGGAGAGCAAGATCTTGCAAGAGTCAGCGTATCCTTATGATTACGCTCGAGCTCTCGATGGCTGACGATCCATGATAGATATATCACGCAAGAGTCGCACAAGCTCGAGATCCAGGTTCGACCGCCGATGGCAGTGCCGAACGCTGTCTCCTGGAGAACAGAGGGCATTCGATACCGCAAAAACGAGGTATTTCTTGGCGTAGTCGAGAGCGTCAACCTGCTCGTGCATGTGTCTTACCTCGTCTACATCCGACTTGCGACGTGTCAAACTACATCCTTCAAATCTACCTCAAATCTGCCCCGGATATCTACTGTGAAGTTTTCTATTGACACCCCGTCCTATCTTGGACTCGCTTCGTGCTGATCTTCCAGTTCGCATGGTTGTTTTCCATCGCCGGGCTTCGTGCGCGACGTCGTTCCCTGGCTCACTTATACGCCTACTGGGCCATGCTCGCGCGGTGATCTGAACCCAGTAACAAGAGAGGACAGATGTCTGAACTCATCATTGTAACTCCGAGCACGAACCAGAGTTCCCTGCCTCCGACGCTGCGTACTTGATGACCATCTCCGAATGCCAACGGCAACTGGGAATACGATCATCGGCCTCTTTGTCTTCGTCCTCAGAAGGGCTCAAGGTGATCGCAGGCTCTTGTCTTCACAAGGGGGAATGCGAATTCTGTGTCGATGTCGAGACCGAACTCTACTACTTCCAGTGGGTCGGTGTGGACCGTGGTAGTGCAAGAACGACTTGGGCATCAAAGACGGACATGATGGAGCCGCGAAACCGACAGGATAAGACCCGCGACGGGAGGAGAAGGAGACAGTAGGAAAGATATCACCGGGCCGTATTTGTACTGTATCCTGGAGCGTGCAATAATTCCAACCATGACCTTCAAGATGTGCCTTCAGTAAATACTTGATATTTAGGAACGATACTAGTTATCAGCCACATTGGATTTTACCCGCTGATCCGCGCAAACACGAAGACCTGTTAAATAATAGTACCACACTGCAAAGATCCAACACCCTCGGGGTAGTACGAACAAGCCAAACTATAAATACTGATCACAAGAAAACATCCTGTCTTTCCATTCCTTCCCCTGACGATCCGAGCAGGACAACTCCTACGCATCGTTTCCCCTAACCTCCAGCTGGATTTCCTCCTCACCCTCCTCGCCCGGACGGCTATCCACACCCGCGAAGGCGATCCCAGAGACAGAGTGATCTCGTCCAGCAACGTCCCCAGAATACGAAGAGATCCCAAAAGCACTATCAATCCGACCACGGCTGTCCATGTCGAACAGCTTACGCATGCTGATCACAAATCTGGGCATCATAGGGAACATGGTGATAATGTAAAAGAGTCCGAGGATGAGATCCCAGAGAGGGGGCAACAGGTCCCCATCCGCGTTTAATATCGCGATGGTGGTATTGTTGACCAAATTCCTGTGGAGTCATGCGATCAGCGGTGCCATCCTAGATTGCGCGTGCGCAAGGACCACTATAGCAAAGATATGACGAACAACGTACACAAAGAGGTAAGCAACACCCTCCTTGACCATCAAGGACGTATATCGGTTGGGCTCCCAACGCCCCGTCGCCTTGTACATGGCAATTGATTGCTTCACCAACGGAACGAGAGCAAGGATCAATAATAGAGCATCGAAAAGGATTGGCCAGATGACCACATATTTCTCGTAAGGGCCGATTACAGGAGTCACCTCAGTGCAAACCGAGTAATCGAGCACTTGGCTGGTTCCAACTACAAATGAGAGACAGAAGGGGGTAAAGTTCACATGTGTATCCATTATTCCGACTGGGTGGAGTCATACCTCTGGCATCGATGTGTGGATTGTAAAATATAGCTGTCAACACGAGATCTTGAACCACCCTAAGCGTGTAGCAGAGCAGAAGGATAGTAATGATGACTTTTGAGCGATTCCACATTGCATAAACACGCAGAACCATTAACACTGATCAAAGTCAAGATACCTCAATGAAATAATACAATAACCATCTAACTCACATGAGGAGGCACAAATGAATACTGCAAATGCCCAATTATTCGAGTAAGAGAAACCAGTACCTTTGAAGGTACAGATAGGAATTCCTGATAAAGCATCATCAAGGACATAGATTCACAATGCTTACACCTAACCGATTGTGAACAGGTATAAACAACGAAATGAAACCACGTACGTCTATCACCGCAACATATTCTCATTAGATTCATTCGTTGAAAGGAAAAACTAACCTTTGCAGGTCCAGGCATGAACGTGGTGCCAACTTGAAATAAACATAGTCATCATAGTGAGCCTGGACTAATTGCCTTGAACGTACAAAGAGAATTAACCCTTGAAACCACGTTAAAGGTATACTGTACTTCTCATGATCGCGACTCACATTGCAAAATAGATACCAACGTAACGGACCTGTGCAAGTCAGAGTATTGTGTATGAGCCACTCTGAGAGCAAGGTGTCGGAGGATTTTACACACTATAAGATACAACATGGTCAACCATGTCCACGACTTGTTCTGCATTTCCATCAGTGGACGGATGATTGCTTTAGAAAATGTGTTGCCTGACCCAGATATGCTCGACCTATGAAGATATTAAATAAACAGTAAGGGAGGAAACACCATGTATACCTCGCTGGGAAACATGAGGACTATCAACGAAGCAGTCCCAATGTTTAGCGTTACATATGTTAAGTGTGCACTTTAATGCTCACTATAATCATAGACCACGGCGGTCACCATTGCAACTGCATAGCAGTAATGATGTTAAACTAATGAGCAATGATATGGTTCGCAAAGAGCCATACGGGATACATAATTGTTTAAGAGCTGTAGCTGAATGGCCGACTGTAGTTCAGACGACATGGCGTGAAATTTGATGGCAGTGTCTGGATAGTATTCGGGTTAATAGCGAAAGACGACGAGGGTGAAAGGATTAGACTCAGTCACCTGGCAAGATGTGCAGCTTTTATCACCACCCAAAGCGTAGGTCGGTAATACATTCAATTTTCCGACACAGCGCAGAGAGGCAGAAATACCACCGGCAAGAAGTTGTCACCCACAGCCGCGATAAGCAGAAGAGGCACACCAAGGCGGCGCGTGATGTCATGCATCTACCATCGATCTTCGTTTCCCAATGGTATGGGGCTGCAGATACTCTCGATTTCCTACAAGTAAGCTCGCAATGTAGAGCTCGAAGCAGTTGCCTTGGGCCAAGATCGTTTTCTTGAAGCAAAGAAATCTTCCGAAATCACGTCGTTGCGTCAGTCAATGAAAACGACTAGATACACATATCGCGATATGCCCAGGTCCGAGGAGGCAGTGATCGCGCCAGCCATAGAAGGTGATGCAAAAGAGCTGATACCACTGCCCTCAATCTTCGCAAGATACCAGGGCAAAGAGAAGCTTGGCATGTATCGGTTCAACATCGACGATGTTTCATGTGTCATTTATCAAGACACCTTTTTTTGTGGTGGGTGATGCGGGCTATTCCTGCCGGTGGGGATTTGGCGGATGGCACACCTGAATGCTTTGATTGTAGCATGAGATGCGACGAAAAAGGAGTCAAAAGGGCCGTTGTAACTATTGATGCATGAGGCCCCAGAAGCGGAGAACGTGCTGTGCAACTACCTGCTGAAATTGCCATGGATGCTTGCCAACGCATCTCAAACCAACTGCGACTTGGGTTGCTGAGTGGTTCTGTTTGTGCGTTGGGTACCGAGATGGCACGAGCAAGAGTAGTGCGTGAGATCAAGATCCACTGGCAAGGTTGGAGTCTTCACTTTTGCACAAGAAGTACCCAATCGATTAGAGTCACGCGCATGGTGTTTGCGACGTTTCACTTGCTCCTGCGGGGTTTGTAGAACAGTGGACGGGCTGCATCGAGGTCGGACGCAGTATCTGAAACAGATGGAAAAGCAAAGGCCGTGCGTGATGATTGGGACGACGAGCCAGAGGAGGATATAGGAGGGTAACAAGAGATCGACGGGAATGAAAAGGCGAGTCTGACCAGAAACGACGATGATACCGCTCCGGTTCTTTGGGAAGGGGAGAAGCGGAAGCACGAAAGGGAGAGGAAGACAGCACCAAGATCCGGGAGGAACCGTGAGTCACCTGGACTCGTAGTGCGTTCCGTGCTGGTCTTCAGTTCCCATGGTATTTTCCGTTGGACAGCTTCGTGCGCGATGTCGTTCCCCGCTCACACGGTGGTGTGGTGGGAGGAGTCGCTCTGGATTTATGGATGTGTAGGTATCTGTGCCACTGCTTTGGACTCATTATCCTCGCATGCCACCGGTATATTGGGCAACAGATGAGATGCCACGAGTGGCAGGGCTTGCAATCTCCTCCTCTCTTCTTTTAGTGTCGTAGCACACTAACTTTCCCAAGTGGGTATTGGAGATGACGTTATGAACTTTGACTTTCTGTATATCAAGGTTCCAGTGTTTGCAATTCGTGCGTCTGATTGACAACGACGATTACTACTGGGATTCCTCCCGGTCAAGGTATCCTATTCGAGTAGACCCGGCCACAGAGTCGAATTTCAAAGCTCCAGGAGACGGTGACTACACTTTTACTAACCTTGCACATTCATAGTATCAATGTCTTTCTTTGGCAGCTTTGTGTATTAGACTGAGAATTATACAATTCTGTGCTAGATGAGTGACACGGATACACGAACTGCGGATGACATCGATAAAGGATGAATAGAAATGTGACTGACAGGGATGTCACCGCCCAGTTTCTCCACCAATGGTAACTCCTGTAGCAAGCTCAACACTTGGTCTCTGTTCGTGCTTTCTCGGCCAGCTGCTGCTCCCGGCGTTTACGAACGAGGTAGGCACGGCCGGCGCGGCTCGTGTTTTCCCTTCCCGAGGACCTCAGAAATCAAAGGACCGGTTTCAGCGAGCAACGGGAGAGATATTGACCCGACGTTTCACTCCGGACCCTGGCTGGATAGCGATACCTGCGAAGGCGCTGGGAGATGAGAAGAGAGATCAGTATGAAATGATGCAAGAGGGGAATGGGCTGACCAGTGTATGGTGCACCGATATCACCGCAAAAAGACTCGCCAATCAGGGCATATACGACATCCTCCGTGGCGACATTTCCGGTCGCTCCAGGGGAATAAGGGCACCCGCCGAATCCGCCTACCGAGGGATCGGAGGAACGCAATCCTAAATCGAGCGCAGCGAATATGTTTGCGAGTGCCGTGCCGTTTGTGTCGTGAAACTGTTCAAGTTCGAAACAGAACTGGTGTAAGTCAAGCTGCGCGTAGTTTATGACAAAGACACTCACATGTCCCGCAAGTGTCCTTGGATGGAATTCTTTGCAGGCCTCCTCTAGCACTGCACGAACGCTGGCAGGGGTTCCCATGCCTGTCGTATCCCCCAGGCTGACCTCATAACAACCCATGTGGAGCAGCTCCCTGGGTCCACGCATCCAGAGTATGGACATGTAATGACGACCGAAACATATCCGTGTACTTGTAGTCCTTTGTCGCGGGCCGCGTGGGTCACGGGTTAGAAGCGAGCGAAGGATTCCGCCACTGTGGCCATTGGTATTTACTCTCGAGAAAGCGTCTGTCGCGGCGGTGAATATCGTTACTTCTATGATCGGCGATGGAGGGAAGAGTCGGGGGAGAGAATTCAGAAGACTTCTTCGAGACCAATGCAAAGAGCTCGGCGTTTGGGATGGGGTCGATTAGAGACATGACTTTGGCTGTCCCGGCCATCTGTGTGTAGTCAGCTCGGTGGCAGGATCAAGGATAAAAGGACGGACCTGAGGTACTCATTTGGGACTAACGAAGCTGCCTGGCTTGATATTCTGCAGTCCTGCCCGGCCAAGGCTGTTTATGAGCTGTCGTGATTCGTTCTGGAGGCCATCACTCGGGCCACCTTTGACGATGCGAACAAAGTTGTATTCGGTAGAGAAACACGGCGAGGGCGGCTTGCTGTCGGCCGTGCGAGCGCATCGAGTCCGTCCCAGAGTAAAGCGGAGGTAGAGCAGGCGAGTTATGTATGATGACCCAGCATGGCGTCGTGAGCGTCGTGAGCGCGGTCGGTTGCGCACATCGTCCGAGTCGCGGTCAAACTGCTTACTAGTCCCACCCATAGGTCGTTTTTCCCACGCCCTAACGGCTACACACTTCCGAGGTGGACTACGACGTTACTAAAAAAAACAACTACACCGACCGCCTAAGTCAATCACCACTGACCCACCCATCTGCCGACAACGCCCGACTCGCATACCCCGCATACCACCGCGCACGCCTGAACCCATATTCCTCGACACTATCTACTCACCCCATACTCACTCTCCGCGACCCTGACTATCATATCAACTCTGTCCTAAACATAAATGCTCTGGAAATCATCCCCCCCCACCCACCCCGAAGCATTTCCCGCAACTGGCCTCAGCTCAGGTAACACCCTCATACTCATCAATCAACGCATTATTGCGGGATTCCAGCACCCCTCACCAACGAGGCTGACCAAAATAAACAACTGACTACATCATATTGACCACTGGCTGGCACGCTTCCCCCACCAACCCCTCATGTCCAACCGGACCCACCATACCTGGAACCCCATCCTAGCCAATATTGGATCACTAGAGGTTTTAGTGGGTATCAGGCTGCCACGGCCCTCCACTTGACAGAGATGTCCCACCAGTTCAGAGTCCCACACTGCCCCGTACACAAGGGGCGTGCGGAAGCTGCATTTCCTCGGATCGGCAGTCTCGACTGCCGCCTTAGCGTGTTATGTAGGACTAGGTTAGCCAGTTGCTACATATTTTTTATCGCTCGTCTAAAAAAAATTGTTAGTTCTAGAAAGGCAACCCCTTCAATGGCATCTCTCCTCGCCATTCTCGACATCAAAGGAAAAAGCACTCATACAATGCTATTACATAGACGATGTTCCGTCGTCCTACATCGAACGTTTCCTCCCGCTCGTACTCGAGATCGAGGAAGAGGGCCCACAGGTAACGCCCTGTTTCTCCAGCCAGGGTATCAACTACATGCATATCCGACATTCGAACCTATATCGTATGTGGCATATCCAACCTCTCTCAGGTCGTTCACTCATGGCGCTCTCATCCCCAAGTCCTCGCATTGTCGAAACGAAACTCCAAGGCTGCCGAGATCATCATATTCTTGCATAGGCCAACGCAATCCTCGTGGAATACTTCAAGGAGCTGGAGGAAGAGTCGATACGGGACAACTTTGTGATCATATACGAGCTCATGGACGAAATGATGGACTTTGGGTACCTGCAGACGACGGAGAGCAAGATCTTGCAACAGTCAGCGTATCCTTATCATCGCGCTCGAGCTCTCGATGGCTGACGATCCATCGTGTATCATCGTCCATGATAGATATATCACGCAAGAGTCGCACAAGCTCGAGATCCAGGTTCGACCGCCGAGGCAGTGACGAACGCTGTCTCCTGGCGAACAGAGGGCATTCGATACCGCAAAAATGAGGTATTTCTCGATGTAGTCGAGAGCGTCAACTGCTCGTGCGTGTGTCTTACCTCGTCTACATCCGACTTGCGACGTGTCAAACTATATCCTTCAAATCCACCTTAAATCTGCCCCGGATTTCTACTGTGAAGTTCCCTATTGACACCCCTTTTCGTGCTGATCTTCCAGTTCGCATGGTTGTTTTCCATCGCCGGGCTTCGTGCGCGACATCGTTCCCTGGCTCACTTATACGCCTACTGGGCCATGCTCGCGCGGTGATCTGAACCCAGTAACAGGAGAGGACAGATGTCTGAGCTTATCATTGTACCTCCGAGCACGAACTCTACTACTTCCAGTGGCTCGGTGTAGACCGTGGTCGTGTTGGAACCACTTGGGCCTGCATCGGAGACGGATATGATGGAGCTGGGGACTGGTCAGGATAAGGCCTGCGACAGGAGAAGGAGAAAGTAGGAAAGATCATGAGGGTGTATTTGTACTTTCTGATGACAGCGTTCAGTACTCAGCACTACAGTCTTGTCAGAACTCCCTTCAGTAGTGACATGATCTTTTAGCAACGATACTAGTTGTGAGCAGCATTCAATCTGACCCACATCCGCGCAAATACAAGGCACTCTTGAACAATAAAATCGCACTGCAAAGATACAGCACCCTGGGGTACTTAGGGAAGGAGCCAAACTATAAATATGATATTCATCACCAGAAAACATTCTGTCTTTCCATTCCTTCCCCTGACGATCCAGGCAGGACAACTCCTACGCATCGTTTCCTCTATCCTCGAGCTGGATTTCCTCCCCACCCTCCTCGCCCGGACGGCTATCCACACCCGCGAACGCGATCCCAGAGACAGAGTGATCCCGTCCAGCAATGTCCCCAGAACCCGAAGAGATCCCAAAAGCACTATCGATCCCTCCAAACCGACCACGGCTGTCCTTGTCGGACAGCTCACGCATGCTGATAAAAAATCGGGGCATGATAGGGAACATGGTGATGGCGTAAAAGAGGGTGAGGATAAGAGACCAGAGAGGGGGCAACAGGTCTCCATCCGCGTTTGACGTCGTGATGGTGATAGTGTTGAGCAGATTCCTGTGTCGTTGCGCAAAACCTGATCAGCGGTGCTGCATCCTAGATTGCGCGCGCGCAAGGACCACTAGTAGCAAAGATATGACGAACAACTCACACAAAGAAATAAGCAATACCATCCTTGACGATCAAGGACATGTATCGGTTGGGGTCCCAACGCCCCGTCGCCTTGTACATCGCTATTGATTGCTCCACCAGCGGAATGAGAGCAAGGATCAATAATAGGACATCGAAGAGAATTGGACAGATGACCAGATATTTCTCGTAAGGGCCGATTATAGGAAGAACCTCAGTGCAAACCGAGTAATCGAGCACTTGGCTGGTTCCAACTACAAATGGAAGACAGAAGGGGGTAAAGTTCACATGTGCAGCCATTATTCCAACTGGGCGGAGTCATACCTGTGGCATCGATTTGCGGATTGTACAAGATAGCTGACTCGACGAGATTTTCAACCACCCTAACCGTGTAGCAAAGCAGAAGGATAATAAGGATGACTTTTGAGCGATTCCACATTGCATGAACACGCAGAACCATTAACACTGATCAAAGTCAAAATAATCTCAATGACATAATACAATAACCATCTGACTCACACGAGGAGGCACAAATGAATGCTGCAAATGCCCAATTATTCGAGTAAGCGAAACCAGCACCTTTGGAGGTATAGATAGGAATTCCTAATCAAGCATCATCAAGGACGTAGATGAACAATGCTTACATCTGACCGATTGTGAACGGGGATAATCAACGGAATAAAACCACGTACGTCTATCACCAAAACTTATTCTCGTTAGATTCATTCATTAAAAGGAAAAACTAACCTTGACAGGTCCAGGCACGAACGTGGTGCCAACTGGAGATAAACATAGTCATGATAGTGAGCCTTGACTAAATGCCTTGAACGTACGAAGCGATCCAGCCCTTGAAACCATGTTAAAGGCATACTGTACTTTCCATGATCGCAACTCACATTGCATAATAGACACCAACGTAACGGACCTGTGCGAATAAGAGTATTGTGCATGAGCTACTCTGAGAGTAGTGTGTCGAAATATTTTACACACTATAAGATACAACACGGTTACCCATGTCCAGGACTTGTTCTGCAGTGCCATCAGTGGACGGATCATTGCTTTGCAATATGCGTTGCCTGACCCAGACATGCTCGACCTATGAAGATATTGAACAAATTGTAAAGGAGGAAACACCATGCATACCTCGCTGGGAAACATGAGGACTGTCGACGAAGCAGTCCCAATGTTTAGTGTTACACATGTTAAGTGTGCACTTTAATGCTCACTATAATCATAGACCACGGCGGTCACTGTTGCAACTGCATGGCAGTAATGATGTTAAATCAATGAGCAATGATACAGTTTTCAAAGAGCCATACGGGATATATAATTGTTTAAGAGCAGTAGCTGAACGGCCGACTGTACGTCAGACGACATGGCGTGAAATTTGATGGCAGCGTCTGGATAGTATTCGAGTTAATAGCGAAAGACGGTGAGGGTGAAAGGATTAGACTCAGTCACCTGGCAGGATGTGCAGCTTTTATCACCACCCAAAGCGTAGGTCGGTAATACATTCAACTTTCCGACACAGCATAGTGAAGCAGAAATACCACTGTCAAGAAGTTGTCACCCACGGCCCGCGATAAGCAGATGCAGGTACACCAAGGCGGCGTGTGGTGATCATGCATCTAGCATCGATCTTCGTTTCCCAATCGTATGGGGCTGCATATACTCGGTTTCATACAAGTAAGCTCGCAATGCACAGCTCGAAGCAGTTGCCTTGGGCTAGATCGTTTTCTTGAAGGAAAGAAATCTTCCGAAATCACGTCGTTGCGTCAGTCAATTGAAACGACCAGATATACATATCGCGATATGCCCAGGTCCGAGGACGAAGCGATCGCGCCAGCCATGGAGGGTAAAGAAACACAGCTGATACCACTACATTCAGTCTTCGCAAGATACCAGGGCACAGAGAGGCTTGGCGCGTATTGGTTGAACATTGACCGTGTTTGATGAGCCGTTGATCAATACACCGGTTGTTTTATGGTGGGTGATGCGGGATGTTCCTACCGGTGGGGATTTGGCAGATCGTATTGTCTCGATTGTCGCATGGAATGCGACGAAAAAGGAGGCAAAAGGGTCGTTGTAGCTATAGATGCACAGGGCACCAGAAGCGGAGGACGCGCCGCGCAACTACCTGCTGAGATTGCCATGGATGTTTGCCAACGCATCTCAAACCAGCTGCGACTTGGGTTGCTGAGTGGCTCTGATTGTGCTTTCGGTACCGAGATGTCACGAGCGAGAATACCCCGTGAGATTAAGATCCACTGGCAAGGTTGGAATCTTCACTTTTGTACCAGAAGTACTCAATCGCTTAGAGTCACACGCATGGTGTGGGCGACGTTTCACTTGCTCCTGCGGGGTTTGTAGAACAGTGGACGGGCTGTATCGACGTCGGACGCAGTATCTGAAGCAGATGGCAAAGCAAAGGCCGTGCGTGATGATTGGGACGACGAGCCAGAGGAGGATATAGGAGGGCAACAAGAGATCGATGGGAATGAAAAGGCGAGTCTGACCAGAAACGACGATGATACCGCTCCGGTTTTTTGGGAAGGGGAGAAGCGGAAGCACGAAAGGGAGAGGAAGACAGCACCAAGATCCGGGAGGAACCGTGAGTCACCTGGACTCGCGGTGCGTTCCGTGCTGGTCTTCAGTTCGCATGGTATTTTCCGTTGGATAGCTTCGTGCGCGACGTCGTTCCCTGGCTCACTTGTCCCCACCCACACGTGCACGCATGCTCGCGCGGTGATCTGACTCAATAACCAGATAGGACTGATGCCTGATCTCATTGTTGCGCCGGCGAGCACGAGCCGAAGTTCCCCGCCTCCGCACCTGCAGCACTCCAACCGACGCTGCGCATCCTCAAAAGTAGTAGCGCCAAATCTTGTTGCCCCAACGCTTGACGGTTGTGGGAGGAGTTGCTTCGGATTTATGGATTTGTAGGTAGCTGTGCCGCTGCTTTGGACTCATTATCATCGCATGCCACCGATGTATTGGGCAACAGATGTGATGCCACGAGTGGCAGGAGCTTGCAATCTCCGCACCTCACCTCTTTCAGTGGTCGTACCATTACCTTGCCCCAGCGGGTGTTTGAGATGATGTGGCTGTATAGCTTTCAGCATATATTATGGGTCCGAGCGTCGCATTTCGTGTGTCTGATTCGACAATATTAACGACGATTCCTACCGGAATTTGTCCTGGTCAAAGTGTCCTATTCGATGAGACCCGGCCACAGAGTCGAATAAGAAAGCTCCAGAAGACGGTGACTGCACTTTTACTAACCTTGCACATTCATAGGTTTCTTTCTTTTTGGAAGCTTTGTGGATAAACTCAGAATCGTACAATTCCGTGTACTAGATAAGTGAAACGGATACGCGAACTGCGATAAAGGACGAAGGAAATGACTGACAGAGCCGGGATGTCCCCGCCCAGTTCCACCACAAAGGGTGCTGAGTGTCTTCACTGGATCTCCCTGTAGCGAGCTGAACACTTGGTCTCTTTTCGTGCTTTCTCGGCCAGCTGCTGCTCCCGGCGTTTACGAGCGAGGTAGGCACGGCCGGCACGGCTCGTGCCTTCCTTACCGAGGACCTCAGAAATCCAAGCACCGGTTTCAGCAAGTAACGGGAGAGATAATGGATATTGACCCGACGTTTCACTCCGGACCCAGGCTGGATAAAGTTGCTTGCGAAGGTGCTGGGAGATGAGAGGACAGATTAGTATGAAATGGTGCGAGGGGGGAATGGGCGCACCATTGGGTTGTTCGCCGATATCACCGCAAAAAGCTCCGTGGCGACGTTTCCGATCGCTGCAGGGGAATAAGGACACCCGCCAAGTCCGCCGACCGAGGCATCGAAGGAGCGCAATCCTACATCGAGCGCAGTGAATATGTTTGCGAGTACCGTGCCGTTTGTGTCGTGAAACTATCTGACACCGTTTCTAAGTCAAGGTGCACATAGTCTCTTGGGTGTACATGACAGAGACACTCACATGTCCCACAAGTTTTCTTGAATGGAATTCTTTGCAGGCCTCCTCTAGCACTGTACGCACGCTGGCAGGGGTTCCCATGCCTGGGAGCAGCTCCCGGGGTCCACGCGTCCAGAGTATGGACATGTAATGACGACTGAAACATTTCCGTGTACTTGTAGTCCTTTGTCGCGGGCCGCGTGGGTCACGGGTTCGAAGCGAGCCAAAGATTCCGCCACTGTGGCATGCGCATTTGCTTGCGAGAAAGTGTCCGTTGCGGCTGTGAATATCTCTACTTCTGTTATTGACGGTGGAGGTTTCGCGGAGGAGTCGGGGGAGAAAATTCGGAAGACTTTCTTCGAGACACGTGTAGAGAGTCCGGCGTTTGGGATGGGGTCGATTAGAGACAGGTTTTCGGCTGTCCCGGTCATCTGTGTGTCGTCAACTCGGGGGCAGGATCAAGAATAAAAGGACGGACCTGAGGTACTCATTTGGGACCGACGAAGTTGCCTGCTTCGATGTTCTGCAGTCCTGCCCGGCCAAGTCTGTGAATGAGCCGTCGTGATTCGTTCTGGAGGCCATCACTTGGGCCACCTTTGACGATGCGAACAATGTTGTATTCGGTAGAGAAACACTGCGAGGGCGGCTTGCTGTCGGCTGCGCGAGGGCGTCGAGTCCGTCCCAGAGTGAAACGGAGAGGGTCCAGGAGCAGGCGAGTGATGACCCAGCATGGCCTCGTTTCGCGTCGTGAGGGCGGTCACCGGGTTTGAATCGAGCGACGACGCTGAGCACATCGTCCGACTCCGCGGTCAACTGCTTAGTCCGACGAGAAAGGCAACCCCTTCAATGGCATCTCTCATCGCCATCCTCGACATCAAAGGAAAAGCACTCATACAACGTTCTTACAAGGACGATGTTCCGTCGTCCTACATCGAACGTTTCCTCCCGCTCGTACTCGAGATCGAGGAAGAGGGCCAACAAGTAACGCCCTGTTTCTCCAGCCAGGGTATCAACTACATGCATATCCGTCATTCGAACCTATATCGTACGTGGTCTTGCTAGTTCTTGCTAGTTCACTCAATGATGGCGGTTCTCATCAACAAGTCCTCGCATTGTCGAAACGAAACTCCAATGCTGCCGAGATCATCATATTCTTGCATAGGTTAACGCAAGTCCTCGTGGAATACTTCAAGGAGCTGGAGGAAGAGTCGATACGGGACAACTTTGTGATCATATACGAGCTCATGGATGAGATGATGGACTTTGGGTACCCGCAGACGACGGAGAGCAAGATCTTGCAAGAGTCAGCGTATCCTCATTAGCACGCTCGAACTCTCGATGGCTGACGATCCATGATAGATATATCACGCAAGAGTCGCACAAGCTCGAGATCCAGGTTCGACCGCCGATGGCGGTGACGAACGCTGTCTCCTGGCGAACAGAGGGGATTCGATACCGCAAAAACGAGGTATTTCTCGATGTGGTCGAGAGCGTCAACCTGCTCGTGCGTGTGTTTTACCTCGACTGGTGACGTGTCAAACTACATCCCCTCTAGGTGAACTCCAACGGAAATGTCGTGCGATCCGAGATTCTGGGCGCAGTAAAAATGAAGTGTTATCTCTCTGGCATGCCAGAACTAAGGCTAGGACTGAACGACAAGGTCATGTTCGAAAACACGGGTCGTAGTACGTCCTTTCTTTCATATCCCAACTCCCGTGATTCACCCGATTCCCAGCATCAAGAGGTAAAGCCATCGAGATGGAAGACGTCAAGTTCCATCAATGTGTCCGTCTCTCCAGGTTCGAGAACGACCGCACCATATCTTTCATACCGCCCGACGGCGAGTTTGAACTCATGTCTTACCGACTTTCTACTCCCGTGAAGCCGCTCATCTGGGTCGAAGCTTCCGTAGAGAGCCATAGGGGATCGAGGGTGGAGTATATCGTGAAATGCAAGGCACAGTTCAAGAGGCGGAGTACAGCCAATAATGTGGAAGTTTGGGTCCCTGTACCTGACGACGCGGATACGCCCAAGTTCAGGGTGAGTGCGGCGTGCATAGGCCATTGATCGTTTGAGAGAGACGTGCTTTGAACAGGCGTCGACGGGGAGTGTACAGTATGCTCCGGACAAGTCTGCGTTCGTTTGGAAGATCAAACAACTGGGGGGTGGTCGCGAGTACCTCATGAGAGCTCACTTTGGTCTTCCGAGTGTCAAGAGCGGTACGCCGTCGGAATCTGTCTTGTCATCCTACCTGAAACGAACTGACTTGCATCAGACACCGAGCAGCCCACACGACCACCGCTCACGGTCAAGTTCGAGATCCCATACTTTACTGTGTCGGGCATTCAAGTGCGTTACCTCAAGATCGTCGAAAAGAGCGGATACCAAGCGCTGCCGTGGGTGAGGTATATCACTCAGAACGGAGACGACTATAGGTTCGTTTCGATACGTCCAGATTTTTTCCTCTTCCTGCTTCTAAGAACACTTTACCAGCCTTCGGACGGCCCAGGAGAAGGGTAGTACTCCCATTGTTCAGGCCATATAAGTTTATCACGGCGTGTTATGAAACGACTGTGGGTAGTAGAATACGTGAATTTCAGCTGCAGGTTACACATCTAATGGAGGACGTGAACGAAATTTACCGCACTAAGAGTGCATTCGTCTTTCTCGCGTCAAGTTTTATCCCTCCCGCATCAGACCATATCTTCCATTCCGTGAACACAATCAATTCGAATTTACAACAGGACGACAAGATAGCCCATGGTACAACACCGCCCCCATCAAACTCACCGAATTGCCAAAATCCCCCTCGAACCTCCTTCCTCCTTCTTCCCCACCGCCTTCTTCTTGCCCTTGGCATCCCTCGAATCCCAAATCCGCCAAAACTTGAGGTTCTCATCCCCAGCACCCGTCACGAGAACCTCCCCGTTTGGCGAGAGCGCGGAAAACAAGACACGTGAATCATGGGCGTCGCGGATCTCGAATAGTTTGGGAGACGGGGTCGGCGTGGCGGTCGTCCCGCGCGCTGTAGTACCGGCTCCCGACCCAGACGAGGAAGACGTAGGGGGATACGCCCAACCGACGATCGCATTGCCAGGGAAGCCGTGCGTGCTAACCAGCTCTTTTCGATCCGTGCTCCAATGCACACCAGTCACCTGTGCTCCGGTATAATAGGTATGCAACCTCGCGCCAGTGTTCATGTTCCAAATGTGTATACACGTGTCCGAGGTTCCGCCGCCGCTTGCGAGCAGTGGTGACCAGGGAGAAAATGCGAGGGCCTTGACCGCTGCGGTGTGGTTGCGTTTTGTCCATTTTGGGGCACCACGGGCAGCGCCGGAACCAACGTCGCCACCACGACCGTCCCAAAGGTTGACGACGTTGTCGTTACCACCGCTGGCAAGGACCTCACCGCCAGGACTCCAGCGGAGTCCACAAACCTCACCGGTGTGTCCCTGGAGGGTCGCGACCACGTGACGGGGAATCCGGACATCATGATGGATGATCGAGCCGTTCGAATGGCCTGATGTCAGGACATGATTGAACCAGCTTAGACTGGCGACTTGGCCTGCACTGGTAGCGTCAGAGGATGGGGCCATGGTGCGGAGTTTTTGGGATGTGGCCACGTCCCAGAGCTCGATAGCGCCGGTGCCAAGGCCGATGGCGAGGTAGGCGCCGTCTGCGCTGAAATCTACGCTGGCAACGTAGGTATCGTCCGGTGCATCACCAAGGTGGGAAACGACACCGGTGTCGGCTGCCCAGAGATATGTACTTTCTCCGAGTGCGACGCCCACGACGTTGAGTGTACTCCAGGAAACGAGGTTGAGGTAAAAGTCATCAACCATGCCTGGGGCGTCGAGGACGCGTTCTGGAGTAGTGGGGACGCGTCTGGATTTTGTGGAAGCGGTGCCGTTGGAGGAGGGGAGCGCGTCGCGAGCATAGAGGGGACGTGCGAGGTTGCGTTGGGTGGAAAGGAAATTAGAGGAAGAGGAAGCAGGTGGCGGTTCGTGGTAAGCGAGGACACGTTTGTTGAGGGGAACGCCGGTGGCATTAGCGAGGCGGGCAGTATGGCCTGGGGATGCGGCGGAAGCGTTGGTAGCCGCTGTATTTGCACCGGAAGAGAGGGAAGAGGGCAAGGCACTATCCTCGCGGGCAGTGATGAAACGATCGGACGAGTGTGAGAGTGTGCGCTCGCGGGTGGAAGGAGTGGAGCGAGATCGTTTTAGTTCTGGACGGGTTGGATGGTAGTCGTGAGAGACGACGTCGAGACGAGATTCGACGCCTCCCTTTCTGATTACGCCTGTGTTCGAGGAAGGGGGAGGAACAGCGTTTGAAGTTGTGCGTTTGACTGGAGATGGAGGACGAGAACGGACGAGGAATGGATTGGAAAGATCAGCTGGTGAAGCGATCGAGACAGCGTTGAACTTGGAGAGAATGGACGGAGTGAGCGGTGTCTTGGCATCGCTGCGAGAACGAAATCGAGTGGGTGTCTTGATCATGATGGTCTCTTTCAACGTCAGTCACGTGCTGGAGACGAGTGCTCTTTCGGCAGGAACAGCCCCGCATAAAAACTCGTGTCATGATCAACAGTACGTGAAACATCGTCGATGTTGAATACGTACCAAGATTCTCTGTGCCCTGGTAGCGAAGATTGAAGGCAGTGGTATCAGCTCTTTTTCATCACCTTCCATGGCTGGCGCGATCGCTTCCTACTCGGACTCCCTGGGCATGTCGCGATATGTGTATCTCGTCGCTTCTATTGACTGACGCAACGACCTGATTTCAGAATATTTCTTTGGTTCAAGAAAAAAATCCTAGCCCAAGGAAACTACTTCGAGCCGTGCATTACGAGTTACTCATGTATAGGAAATTGAGTTTTTGCAGCCCCACACCAGTGGGAAACGAAGATCGATGATCATCACGCGCCGCCTTGGTACCCTCATCTGCTTATCGCGGCTGTGGGTGACGACTTCTTGACGGTGGTATTTCTGCCTCTCTGCGCTGTGTCGGAAAATTGAATGTATCACCGACGTACGCTTTGGGTGGTGATAAAAGCTGCACATCCTGCCAGGTGACTGAGTCTAATCCTTTCACCCTCATCTTCTTTCGCTATTAACCCAAATACTATCCAGACACTACAATTCACGCCATGTCGTCTGACGTACAGTCGGCCGTTCAGCTACTGCTCTTAAACAATTATGTATCCGGTATGGCTCTTTGCGAACCATATTGTTTCTCATTCATTTAACATCATTACTCCCACGCAGTCGCAATCGTGACCGCCGTGGTCTATGATTATAGTGAGCATTAAAGTGCACACTTAACATATATGTAACACTAAACATTCGAACTGTATCGTTAACAGTCCTCATGTTTCCCAGGGAGGTATACATGGCGTTTCCTCCATTACTGTTTATTCGCTTAATATCAAGTTCATAGGTTGAGCATATCTGGGTCAGACAACACACATTTCAAAGCAATCATCTGTCCACTGATGAAATTGCAGAAAAAGTCCTGGACATGGGTGACCATGTTGTATCTTATTGTGTGTAACATCTTCCGACACCTTGCTCTCAGAGTGGCTCATGCACAATACTCTGAATCGCACAGGTCCGTTACGTTGGTATCTATTATGCAACGTGAGTCGCGATCATGGAAAGTACAGTATACCTTTAACGTGGTTTCAAGAATCAACTCGCTTTGTACGTTCAATGCAATTAGTCAAGGCTCAGTATGATGACTTTGTTTATTTTAAGCTGGCAGCACGTTCGTGCCTGGACCTGTCAAGGTTAGTTTTTTTTTTCTTTCAATGAATGAATCTAATGAGAATGTGTTGCGGTGATAGACGTACGTGGTTTCATTCCGTTGTTTGTACCTGTTCACAATCGGTTAGGTGTAAGCATTCTTGATCTCCGTCTTCGATGTTGCTTGATCAGGGAATCATATCTATACCTGCAAAGGTACTGGTCTCATCGACTCGCATAATTGGGCATTTGTAGCATTCGTTTGTGCCTCCTCATGTGAGTTAGATGGTTATTGTATTGTTTCATTGAGATATTTTGACTTTGATCAGTGTTAATGGTTCTGCGTGTTCATGCAATGTGGAATCGTTCAAAAGTCATCCTTACTATCCTTCTGCTTTGCTACACGCTTAGGGTGGTTCAAAAACTCGTCCAGCAAGCTATCCTTTATAATCCACACATCGATGACACAGGTATGACTCCTCCCAGTCGGAATAATGAGTACACATGTGAACTTTACCCCCTTCTGTCTTTTGTTTGTAGTTGGGACCAGCCAAGTGCTCGATTACTCGGTTTGCACTGAGGTGGATCCTGTAATCGGCCCTTACGCGAAATATCTGGTCATCTGGCCAATTCTCTTCGATGTCCTATTATTGATCCTTGCTCTCATTCCGTTGGCGAAGCAATTATTCACGATGTACAAGGCGACGGGGCGTTGGGAACCTAACCGATATATGTCCTTGATCGTCAAGGATGGTGCTGCTTATCTCTTTGTGTACGTTGTTCGTCATATCTTTGCTATTAGTGGTCTTTGCGCGCGCGCAATGTAGGATGTGGCACCGCTGATCAAGTTTTGCGCAACGACACAGGAACTTGCTCAACAATATCACCACCGCGATAGCAGATGCGGATGGGAACCTGTTGCTCCCACTTTGGACTCTTATCCTCTCCCTCTTTGGCGTCATCACCATGTTCCCTATCATGCCCCGATTTGTGATCAGCATGCGTGAGCTTTACGACAAGGACAGCCGTGGTCGGTTGGAAGGGATCGATAGTGCTTTTGGGATATCTTCGCGGCGTTCTGGGGACGTTGCTGGACGGGATCACTCTGTCTCTGGGATCGCGTTCGCGGGTGTGGATAGCCGTCCGGGCGAGGAGGGTGGGGAGGAAATCCAGCTCGAGAATAGAGGAAATGATGTGTAGGA
>JBBPPA010000276.1:0-26704 GCA_038091735.1 Leccinum pellstonianum | reverse complement strand
CGGACTCTGTCGGCGGTGTTGTCGACGGAGCTGCACGGTTTAGTCATCCGGTGTGCTTCTGACGAGTTCAACGTTTTCACCCCGCCTGCAAACCAAACGTGTCAAGATTGGGCTGGAGACTTTGTCAACGCATTTGGCGGATACCTTGATAATCCGACGGCTACCGCTGCCTGTCGATATTGTCAATATGCGGTACGTTTGCGTTCGCGAGGTCGTGTCTGTGCGTGAACTGACCAAGAAAATAAACGACACAGGTTGGTGACGAGTTCTTTACGCCGCTCAACATCCGTTTCGACACGCGTTGGCGGGATGCGTTCATCTTGTTTTCGTATCTTGTCTTCAACGTCGTCGCGACCATCAGTGAGTTACCTTTGTTCTCACATCATTTCTCATCGTACCTGATCTTTCTTCCCTCCCCTACCTTTTCAGTCGCATCACGATTCCTACGGTATGCAAGACGATGACAAGCGTTTTGCGAGAACATTCTAGACGACATGGCACGAAGTCACGTTTTTCACATTCTATCATGACCTCATTCAGGCACGATATTGCACGATATTATGAATCTCACGCATCACACGTTCGAAAAGTCATTATGTTGTCCTCTACAGGGAGGCTCTGTTTCTTTATTGTAATGCATGCATCTTAATTCTCGTTGTGCGTCACGGTGTGATGACCGAGACCGAGGAACGTCCGTTCACGAGGATTTGTAAGTCGTTGGCGTCATTGCTGACAGATATCATGTGACTTGATAGATCATACAGCAATCATAGCGAGTATAAGAGCGATCTGACCCGCGCTTTCTCATCTACAGGAATCCCATCAAGAGCATCCATCCCACCGTACCACCAGCCTATCTCCATCCATCATGGTCAAGAAAATAGAGTCCAAGGAAGAGTTCGATGCAATCGTACGTTCCTTGTGCTTCTCTCTGATCCACATACTGACGTTATCGTTCTTATTACGATACGTGTACACAGATCAGCAGCGGCAAAGTAGTCCTTATCGACTATTACGCCGACTGGTGTGGGCCGTGCAGACAGATCTCTCCCATATTCCAAAAGTTTGAGGATGAGCACAAGGAGAAGGAGGGCGTCGAGTTTTACAAGGTTAATGTCGATGATCTCCCGGATGTCGCTGCGGATTGCGGGATAAGGGCCGTGCGTACTTGATACTTCTCCTTCTTGCCGTTTTCATCTCATCTGGTCTTCTACACTGTCCTGTCGGATTAGATGCCCACGTTCCATGCGTACAAGAACAAGAAACGGATTCACGAGCTGGTTGGCGCTAACCCCCAGGGGCTCCAGGTACGTTGGTTCTGGGATGTTGATGGCGCCGAGAGGCTGACGGAATCGAACCCATCTCACACACTGTAGACTTTGGTCGACACAGGTCTCGGGCACCTGTAAACTCATATAATGGACAATGTATACATGCATACCGTCGATCGACTCCCCGTAGTAGGCGAGCGTGCCGGGTGTAGAGTTATGATTAATTTCCTTGGCTATGCATCTTGTTTATGCTGATGGAGATAGACGTGTGATTTTCTACTTAAAATCGTGCGGATCTTTCCGTGACTCCACGTTGCACTGCGAACCTGCCAGAAAGTCTGGCAATTGTGCTTGGGTTCTTGGAGCCACTAGACTCTCAGAGGGCCTGACTTCCTTCCCGGGCTGTCCCACGTCTCGTACACATTTCTTGAAACTTTTGAGCGACAAGGTCATGAAGGTGGGACAATAGGCTCAAGTTCCAGACCGGTCTCTGTCGGGCCATCATTTACAAGCGGTGGATTCCGCCCCAAATCCCGGTCGTGGTCACAGCGCACGGTTCGTCAGTTTATCCGTGGTTCGTACTTGTGAAATTCCACCGAGTTATATGATGCCTGCAAACACGGTCATTGACATCCGCCTAGCAAAGTGACTGACACGACAACAAGGGCGAGCGATCCACATGTTTTGCAAAGATGCTAGCGTGCGTTATATCATTAGGTAGGCTGCACATGGACGATGGGTATAGATGATAGAACCGTGGAGTGAATCATGGGGTCGTGAAGTGAAGAGAGAAGAAAGTGTGTAACTCTACCGAGCGTCCGCTTCAATTGTCCGTGATCAAACCTGGGGTGGGAAATGAAACAGTCAGTACACGCGTTTTCGCCAAGAAAAACAAAGTGGAATACACGAACCAAACTGAGTTCCAGAGTCCAGACCCTTCGTGCCCACAGCTTGACCAGCGTGGTGGGTTCCCCAGGTTGTGCTAAATCCACCTCCATACCGTCCCACCAACACTTGCGCTGCAGGATCGGAAAGAAATGTAAGCGAGAAATACATAAGATCGGAACGTGAGGGACTTGCAGCAGGTTTCCTCCAAAATAGGAGCAACTTTTGTGCAGTGGCCATTTGGTTATAGTCTATGGTGACGGGGCGTTCGCCACTCGCTGCTGGTGGGGGGTGCACGATGCCCGTCTTGAGTAACACGAGGGCTATCGACGATATACAACACCGGGAGGGTTCGATCGCGCGAAATCCCCATTCGTCGTCGCGATTGAATCCGCTGTCGAATAACATGGTCAGCGACTTACGCGAATAGCCACGCTTTCGCGTAATGCGAATCACCTCATGCACAACATATCGATGAGGTGTTGTTCAGCGATGTTGTTTTCCTTGTGAACGTTGCGTTGCAACGCGGTGAAGATATTTCGCTTCTCCATGATATTTTGTCCGCATCGACGTTTGAGGTCGAGAAGGGGTTGGTTGGCGTTTCCGTGTTCGTCGGTAGTGGCGGTGGTGTTATTTGGGGGTATGGCAAAGTATTCGAGCTCCTCTCTGAGCACGATGATGGCCTGCTTGCTGAGCAGTGGGTTCTGAGAGGCGGAAGGACCAAAGTCAGAGGGGGACCCGTCCAGCAGGTGCTGCTGAGCGGCAAACAAGCCGGGGGAACTTGCGGTCCCGTAGAAAGAGTCAGACGCAGTCCGGAAGAATTCGAGGACGTATGCGAAGCAATCTGGGTCAAACTATGACGAATGCAGTTCAGCGAGGGTGAATAGTTCCGGAGCATGAGAACCCACGTCGACCGCGTAGACCTCCTCGTCTTCTTCGTTCTCGCCACCGTCTGTAAATGCTGCGCTTTGGCGACTGAGTACAAGGCCGTTCGGGAAGAGACACAAGAGGACTGATTCGGGCAGGTTCATTATCGTTTCTCTGTCGACAGAGAAGCGCCTGCCACGAAGGTCGAGGAGGAGCCTTGTGAGCAGCTGTGGCTGCAGGTTGGACTGAATTGGGACCTGGTGCTGGGACACCTGAGTGATCGGGGAGGACGATAGTGAGACCGACGCCATGGTGGATGTTGAGGAAGACGTCGACGTTGGCCAGTTGAGTTGGTCTCACCCAAGCCTCGAGGCGCGCGCAATGTCTAGTGTTTGGTCGAACAAACAATGGGATCTTCGTACTTGTTGGTATATTTATTCCATCAAGGGCACAAGGTCAGTGTCGCCTCGAGTTTGAACCACGCGTTCCCCCTAGCTTGACACGTTGTCGGCCAGAGCCACTACCGGATCTTTTGCTACTACCAAAAACAAGTCGATTCCCTATTTCACATCTATAATACCCGCAGAGCTAAACCATTTCCAAATCCCAAATCCCTTCTATGAGTAGGAGCCGTCGACCACAATCACTGAACCCACTAACTCACTCCGTCACATACTCAGGGTCTTGTAAACGAGCCGCTACGATGCGAAGGGGTCAGGTCACCCGCATGATCTCCGAAAAATCACCTTACCCTAAGTTGCACTGGCTCTGCGCCCACATGCTCAGTGACTTGAACTCCCTTCAGGAATACTTTGAATGCAGGCAGCTGGTTTCGCGCCATCGTCATTCATGCTCCTCACCGGTTGTGGTGGAAAACTTACCTGTCGGACTCCTAACTCAGATGAGACTTCCCGAACCTCCTCAGTATCGAGGCGGTAAAATTGCACCGTCGGGTTTTGTGCGGCCAACTGGTCGTATAGTTCCGTCATCGGTTGGCACGTCGTACACCACTCCGCCCAGAATTCGATAATGGCGGGTCGGGTACCGTTGACCTGGGAGGAACGCTAAAGTCAGGCGGCTCCTCGTGTCTCCGCGGATTGACGGCTTACTGCTGTCTCGAACTCGGCCATGGATGTGATGTAGACGACAGGCATTGTGAACTATTGAGGTATGTGGACGAGGGAACTCGAGAGAGATAGAGGAGTAGGTTTTTTTTGCTGATTCTCTGTCGTTCAGGTCTTTGGGATTTTATACCCAGCTCGCTTGTCCAATACTGTTGAGCATCATGTCTCACCAATATCTTCACGCATCTCATGGATGTACAAATTCCTCACCTACGTGTCGGGTCAGATTCCCAATTCGAACGAGCAATATCATCGTTCCTAGGACGAGTGAGACCAATAGCCAGGCGAAACAGGCGTGCTTTCCATTCCGGAGCCTGCGGGACCGTAGCAATGGACTGCATCGTCCTGCCCCCGATCGTTTACGCTGCTGAGCGTTCCCGTTGTGTCCTGGTGACGCAATTCAGTCATTTACCGATAACATGATATTGGCCCTCATTTTCTTCTAGATGAGATCGCCAGGGCCCCCGACTCCGACCAGATCTGTTCCAAAAGCGGTGGGAAGAGCAGTGTCTCGGAGTCTCCGAAATACTCTAACAAATCTAGGCGAAAATTCGAGAGACATAGTGGCAGATCGGTTTTACTTTGAGAGGTGAGAGTAGTGGTATGTATCGTCCGTTGATAAGTTTTCCAAACATTCCGTCGTTTCAAGCTGACATGGGGGCGTTGCGATGACAATTACCACTCATTACTATCGAAATTCCTCTCAGCTCCACGGCAGGCTGGATACGGTGCACGAAACACGAACGAGGAGGACAGCGGTTCCTGTCCAGCTCAATCCCGTGCACCGGATTCTGGACGAATATGAGTTTTACCAAGTTGGCTATTTGATCTGTTTGATGATCGTGACTGCCCGCATACTGATATGATAAAAATGATGAACCTTGCAGTTCATATTTGACAACACAAAAATCGTGCGTCGTGGTCAATTTGAAAAGGAACGCCAAAGTCGATGTCCAAATGGGGTTAGATCTTTTTCCGTGTTCGCTCGTGCTTCCAGCCTCGTGGTCTCCTCTTTGCCAGTTGGTAGGCGAGTAACCAGTCTGGCGCTCGCGGGACTTGGTTGTACTCCTATGGTTGCCTACCGTTTGACCTCGTGACAGCGGGAATGACGTCTTGCTGTCATTTTTTCGAGTCCGTTCCCGCGGGATGACGGCTTGCTTTTTTTGCTTGGTAGTGCCGAACGTCGAACGTCGAACGCATCATGTTACAGGTTGCTGGTTTCCTGACCGCTTGACCCCTCTGTTTTCTTTTCCGTCCTCATGATTGTTTTTTCCCATGGCGGGTGTCATTTCCAAGCATTGCAGACACTGATATAGTGCATATGATGCGTTGTGAAATTCAGTGATGCAGTGTGGTGTGCCCATTGTTATGGAAGACGGGGACGAGACGATTTAGGGATCGCTTTCTTTCTTCTTTTCTTCTTTTTTTCCTATTTCTCGCGTGCGCGCGTCTCCGCGTTCCTTTTGTAATACCAATGTTTGCTTCGATCTGCGGAGTCGTGTACATAACCGATTGCAGTTACTGTTACATACAGGCTACATATGATATGGCGCATCGGCATCAACATCATCATTACCCTTTATCATCATCATATCATCGTCATCAATGAGGGGACAGGGACGGGAGCAGGAGAAGAAGAAAGGAGAGGGGGTGGGTCTTGCATTATCGTATATTATATACAATACACATGTCTACATATATCTATATTCCGCCGGAATGATGAGGCGATCACGATCCACAATATCGACACGACCATCATATTGACAAGACACGACACTGCGCCGCGTGGTGGCGGGGAGAGAGCGTGGCGATGCACGAGCGACGTGCGGATTGGTGTCCTCCCTACTTACCAATACCAAGAGACAAAAAAAGGAAGAAGACCAAGTCGAACAAGAAACGACACAGCTTCGATTCCATGGAATTTGGAAATGTGTGCATGTCATACAAACGCCGTTTTCGCGGCTTTTTTTTCGTCTTGTTTGCAAATTGGAAGGTGCGATGATGGGTGACAGTGCGTTCGTTTATATCAATATTATCATGATCGTTGTCGTTGTCGCCGTTGCTACCAAGTGTGCACACCGTCGACCTATCGGAGGTGTTTTGATCTTTTCTTTTCGCTTTTTATGTAAATTCGGGTCAGACGACCACTATGTGAGCCTCGGGACCGGAGTGCCTCGCTCGACTGACGTCCGACATATCGGATAAAGTTGCTGGGCACTCGGAGATTGGGGAGGAGGGAAGCATCGGAGTTGTACGGTTTCATTCTTCATCTTCATCTTCCGAAACTTCATCTCTGCTCTAGCCCGAGTCGACGGTGCCATAGCCCCGAGGTGGATTCATCTCGACACGATCCACAGTCTTCCACGGAATTCACGTTGTTATTACCTCTCATCCTTCCACCATCCATTCCCCTGTTCCCCTGTTCCGAATTGTTCCGTTCACGCGCGCTCTGGGTACACTTCTTCTTCCTCGGGGCGGCCGGAGGCGTGCTCTTGTTGATACAGTGATCATAAACATGACAAATTGTCGTCGAGAGAGACGACCTGTGTGTAGCCATGTAGCCAAGCAGTGCCGATCACTTCGAGATGAATGTCAAGAAACGAGAATTGAACAGCGAGCGGGTATCCACGGGATTTCTCTCCTATGATTGTGCTTTGTGCTTCCTTATCGTTCGCGGCGCTGCTTTTTTTCGGCTTAATTAAGACGAGATGATGTTTCCCGTGAGAACAGGGGGAGGAATGAAAGGTAAGGCAGCAAGGCGAGGGAATGAATGAAAGGGGTAGGGACGACGCTGCGGTACAAAAATAAAGCAAAAAGATGAATGAATGAAAGATGAAGACGAAACGAAGGAAGGAGTGGACGCGTCGCAGAGATATGAGTTCCTGACGGTGGTGAGGCGACAAGGCGACGAGTTGGACGCCCGTTGCTTATCAGCGATGATGGGAATGCGCCGGGTAGACGTGGGCCCAGACACTGCCTTTTCTTTTCTGTTCTTTTTTTGGTCTAGACGGAGAGGAGGGTCGTCCGATAGATGCACGAGATGCGAGACGAGCTTACACGTCAAAAGGACGCACTGTCGGGGACGTGTCCGTCTGGTTCGGGTCTGTGTAGATCGAGATCGTCGGTCAGTGAGGAAGGGTCGAGACATACAAAGAAAAGAAAAATAGAAAAAGCTGTCCCTGGCGTAGCTGCGCAGACACCTTTTCGCCATTCTTCTGCCTTGGCGGAAACGTGTTGTTGGTTACAGTGCGATGCTTCCTCTCCATTCTGGAGCCGCTGAGACGAGGCATAGGAATTCCGTTGCCCCCTCTCTTCGTCCCTCCGTCAGCTTCACAGCGGTCGTCTCAGTTACGTACAGAGGCGTGCGGTCGCGTGGCCCTGCGTACACGCGCGTCCGATGCCCTTGATAGAAGAGCAGCGCATATTAGTGACCGCCTTCGGGTGACCTCGAGCACCGCAGGGTAGAAGAAGCGTGGGGCGTCTTTCGAGTGGCTGTGCTACCACGCCGGTGACGACAACTGCACGATCGTGCGTGCGTGCATGTGTGGAGGAATTCCCTTTCATATCATATTATCATTTGACGTGGAAGAACCGACTGGTTCAGTGCCTCTTTCGGTCAGACGACCGGGAAATTTGCACATTCGCCGAGCTGCGCAGTATGAGAAGACGAGAGATGAGAGGGGGAGAGGGAGAAGACGAATGGAAAACGTCGGAGCGTGGCAGACGCGTGTATTTTTCGTGTTTGCGCCTCCTTTGGGTGAGTTATGACGTCATATTGATGGGAAGCATGTCAGAGTTTCTGATCGTCTCGGAGGCCCTGAGGAAGGGTTTCGTGATGACAAAGGGAAGGGTGGGGGAGTGCGGGGGTGCGCACGGCGGAAGGGCGAAGATGACGTGTGTGGCTCCATTGTATGGTGCAAGTTTGGTCACGGTGGAAGGATGAGCGCATTCTTGGGAGGGAAGGTGGAGGTAACAAGACTTGTTCTGTCGAACATGCGACGAACGTATGCTACACTAGAAGTATGATGGCGCATATCACGAGATGCATATGGTGGACGTCCGCAACTGATTCGGGAGGTTTCAGCTTCCGATGACCCCACGTTGATCAATGCAATTCGCGTAGTACGCAGACTAAGCGGGCGGCCGACCCGATCATTTGGCAACGCGGACACAGCGGGTCAAGACACCGTTCCCGTATGTGCGTTGGTGTGATCAAAATTGTGGGAGGTACTAGCTTGGACTTGTGAGTATGTTGGGCCAGAAAGTATATAGACGAGAATGGGTCAGGACGTCACTGCGAAATATAGGTATGATGAACCGAATTCGTCTGACACCGGAGTTAGTCTAGTGTCTCTTTCTGACAGTTTAGCTCTGAACGTAAAGCTGAACTGGGGAAGACCGACAGCCTGGTACGTTATCAAGCACTTTATCAAGGGATCGGCCTTGGTCTGGATCCAAAACGTTTTGTTCTGAAGAATGATGCACTTTGGGAACCCTGCGCGGCTTCTAGATGCTGCATTTGCAAAGCCGATAGCTAAGCGACGAAGCTCGACCCAGCAGTACTTACATTGCAGATGGTACTGCCGGTGGAAGTCTAATTGGGGTGGAACCATCATGTTGCCCTGAGCCATTTGTTTTGCTGATGGAACGAGGAACAAGGGAGAGTCCTGCTGGCAGCCTAAAAGCAACTTCTGGACTGGCACCATGGTCCAGCCAGGAACCTCCCACTATGCCCGAGCGTGGCAAGGGGAAAAAGCCAACGTTCGTGTGGTAACGGCCACGTTTGTACAGCGTGGCTACCTACGAAACATGTACTTGTGTACGATAGTTTTTTTTTGGGTGTTGAGTCGGCTGCAGTAAGGGCGGATGACCAAGTTGCGGCGTTGTTGTTTTTGGTTGGTTCCCATCAGCGAGTTGAGAGGGGCCGTCCTTGGTGTGCTCACACATCCCCCGCCGCTCTTTTTCTTCGCCACCATCACGACAAACAGCGAGCGGGTAATTTCCCGCTCCCCGCTCCCCCTCCCCGTCATAATGAGCCATCAACAACAGCAGCAGCAGCGCCCGTCTCGACTCAGTCGTCCACAGCCCCCTTCTTACCCTGTTCAGCAGTCCTACTCCCACCCGATACCCCCTCCGCAGCCAACCTCGCAGCCTCCCACTGCCTATTATGCCCAACCTCCTTATTCTCCCCGCTCGGCTCAACCCAACATATCTTTTCAGACCACCGAACGTGGCGACAGGCACAGCGCTCTCGACGCTCCCCGTCAACGATCCATGCCCTCTGCCTACCAAAACCAGTTCTCTCCACCGCACCCGGATGCCGAGACTGGCGACTTTTTGGAGCAGGGCAGCAGGGTTACCAGGAAGAAGAGTCTTGTCAAACCCGACAGAGAGAAGATCGAACCCGGTCATCGCCAGTGGCACTATCGATCCCACGTCGAACAGATGGCAGACGATGCTCGAGGCGGCGTTCAACCTTCCAGTACGTCATCTGTCTCACCAAGAAAACGAGTCCCTTTGCCTAATCACTCTTTCTTATCCAGCTACCGGAAATTATCCCCAGAAGCTCCGCCGTGGAAAATCATTGCTGGCCCGCGAGGAGGACGTCCAGGAGGACTCGGGCATCGCTCTCTTCAAGCGTGGCGCTACTTTGCGCAGGAAGCGCCCACAGTCCCAAGCTACTCCGCTGACCCCATCCGATGGTTCTTCCCGAAAGTGTCTCGATGGTATTGGTCCCGGACCAAAGGACTGTTGGTTCATATATTGCTATGTCATCACATGTTGGATCCCTTCCTTCCTACTCAGAGCTTGTGGTGCGTTTCCTTGACCTGAACTTTGCGTGGGATTGCTTGGTCTCACCCTTGACGCTAGGTATGCGGACCCCGGAGCAACAGCGCGCATGGAGGGAAAAAATGGGCCTGCTTAGCATCATTCTTTGCGAGATGGCTGCCGTTGGTTTCATCACCTTTGGTTTTACCGAAACCGTCTGCGGGCAGCCCCCCAACCGGTATCACCAGGGCCAAATCAGCAACAGCTCGGTCATCATTCACGGCTACGACTACGACTTTTCGAATTTCAAGCACCCCGCTGCTGGTGCGTTCAACGGTAGTACGAATCCACTCATCACTGGTGGTTGGAATCTTGCATCACACGATGCGAGCTTTCTGTTCCAGAACGTCAATCAGAATTGCTTGGGTTACATCACTTTGGCTAGCGGATCACCCATCAACGGCTCTGGAGAGAACTTGGATTGGTACTTCCCGTGTAACATCTTCGACCCACAGTCGAGTTCGAATTCGGCCAATACGACCGGTTACGGATCTATCACCAATTGTCATGTATCTTCTCAAGCCAGGCAGGAATTCTCTAGCATGAAGCATCTCGGGCAGGTTTACTATACATGGAGCGACATTGCTGCGTCGGATCGCAACTTGGCTGTGTTCGAATCGTAAGATCATCACCTCGTTTGTGTGTTCATCGCTGAAATCAACATCATGACACAGTTCTGTGCTTGACCTTAATCTGCTCAATTGGCTCAGCAGTTCGTATGTCCAATACCCGTCGATTTTTGATGAGATGAAGAGTGCGAAAGGCGTCTTCAACGGCAAAGATATCACCATGATGCTCATGCGCGCTGGCGACCATAACCTCGGCAGATGCCTTGAGGATATCATCACCGTCGGGTTCATCGACACCAATAGCATCGGTTGCGTTGCTTCTGACGTCGTCCTGTACCTTTCCCTCATTTTCATCGTCGGCGTTGTCGTCATTCGCTTCGCTATGGCTGTTCTCTTCGCATGGTTCTATTCCTGGAAACTCGGCAATTTCCCCCGAGAGACCTACGAGCAACGGATGCAACGGTCTGAGGAGATCGAGGCCTGGTCAAATGATATTTATCGTCCGGCACCGAGCCAGTACCGACCCAACGTATCCAAGGGTGGACTACGCCCTGGGAAGCATAACAAGCGTTCAGTTTTCCCCTCCATCTCGCGTTTCACTCCTGTGGAGAAGGCTCCGAAAGGCCCGAATCCTCGCCCAGCGACGAACTATGGAATGCTCGATGTTCCAAACAAGCGTAGTACTGGTTACTTGACACCGAAACATTCAGGAAAGGGATCACCGCCTGACTCGCCAGCTTATCGTTTCTCGAGGAGCACACAGTCGGTCGCAGATTCGTCGTTGCGTGGATTCCCGACTCGTTCGTCATTCATAGACACACCATGCCCCTTCCCACTTCAGAACGTTATTCCTCAGCCTCCTCCCGACTACGAGCCATTCAACTTCCCCCTCGCCCACACCATCTGTCTTGTCACTGCATACTCCGAGTCCGTGGAAGGTCTACGAACGACGATCGATTCACTCGCCACCACGGATTATCCCAACAGCCATAAACTCATTCTAGTTATCGCCGATGGCATGGTCAAGGGTGCCGGAAATGCGCTGACAACGCCCGACATTTGTTTGTCAATGATGAAAGAATTCGTCATTCCGCCCGATGAAGTCATGCCCCACTCGTATGTCGCCATCGCCGACGGTCATAAGCGACACAATATGGCCAAGGTCTACGCCGGCTTCTATGACTATGATGATTCCACGATCGAGGGCTCAAAGCAGCAACGCGTGCCGATGATCCTTGTCGCCAAGGTTGGCAACCCTATCGAGGCCACCGACCAGAAACCCGGAAACCGTGGTAAACGTGACTCTCAGATCGTCCTGATGGGGTTCCTCCAGAAAGTCATGTTCGACGAACGCATGACGACGTTCGAGTATGAGTTCTTCAACTCGATGTGGAGGGTAACAGGCGTCAGTCCCGACCGGTATGAGCTAGTACTCTGTGTGGACGCCGATACGAAGGTGTTCCCCGACTCGTTGACGCGCATGGTTTCTTGTATGGTCGTGGATGTTGAGATCATGGGCCTTTGCGGTGAGACGAAGATTGCGAACAAGACTGATAACTTTGTTACCATGATGCAAGGTAAGCGGGTATTCTGTCCACGTGTGCGCTTCACTAACGTCGTGTCGCGGGTATCAAGTATTCGAGTATTACATCTCGCACCATCTGACCAAGGCGTTCGAAGCCATGTTCGGTGGTGTCACTTGTTTACCGGGTTGTTTCAGCATGTACAGGATCAAGGCACCAAAAAGCGACACTGGCTATTGGGTTCCCGTTCTGGCCAACCCAGACATCGTGGAGCACTATTCAGAAAACGTGGTCGACACGCTCCACAAGAAGAATTTGCTTCTGCTTGGTGAAGATCGGTATCTTACGACCCTATTGCTCAAAACCTTCCCTCGACGAAAGAACATATTCTGCCCCCAAGCTGTCTGCAAGACCATCGTCCCCGACTCCTTCCGCGTTCTCTTGTCCCAGCGTCGCCGTTGGATCAACTCGACCGTTCACAACTTGTTCGAGCTCGTCCTTGTCCGTGACCTTTGTGGTACTTTCTGCTTCTCGATGCAGTTTGTCGTCGGAATGGAGCTGCTGGGCACACTGGTGTTACCCGCTGCTATCAGTTTTACGCTCTACCTTATTATCATTTCCATTATCCCTGGTGGTCCCAACACGACCATTCCGCTCATCCTATTGGCATTCGTCCTCGGTCTCCCTGGTCTTCTGATCGTCGTCACTTCACGCAAGATTGCGTACCTCGGATGGATGGTTATATATCTTCTCTCTCTTCCGATATGGAACGGTCTTCTCCCCGCCTATGCGTTCTGGCACTTTGACGACTTCTCCTGGGGTCAAACCCGTCAGGTTGCTGGTGACAAGGGTGGTGATCACGGAGACAAGGACGGTGAATTCGATTCCTCTCATATCGTGATGAAGCGATGGGTCGAATTTGAGCGGGACCGTCGCTGGAAGAATGGAGTACAGTCACGTGACTCAACGGTTGACAAGAGGCAAGTACACATCTGTTCGACCGGTGACGAAGAATTGATCATTATATTAACAGTTACAGGTATTCGATGGCTTCGACGTCCGATTTCAACCACGCAAACGGTGGTCCTGATTCTTCCAACTCGGAGTGTTCACCCTCAGCACCTTATGGTGCTCGGCAACGACACGACAGCAATGGCCTATTGGTCCTCCCCGCTCCATTATCTGTCAACAAGATAACCACGTCTGCTGCTTCTGGCTCGACGGTTGCTATATCGCGCTCCAGCGAGGACGTCACCTACGCTTCCGACATGGGTTCAATATCTAATCAACGATTGATTCCCACCCCGCAAGATCAATACGACGCCTACATTGACCCCCGATACCCCCAGTTTGATGCCCAAGTTGCTCGGACAGCTGGTACAAACGGTGGTGTTCTTCGCAACCCAACACTGTCGAATCAGTACCCAGGCGAGACGCAGAACCCGTTCCGAGCTTCCGAAGCGCAGGCAGTTGCCTATGATGAGTATAGTGGATACCTCGTGGAGCCGGACGAGATGCTACAGCCGGTCCCTTCGGCGCGGCAATCCCGCGGGGTGAGCCTATCGGATCACGGGCCAGTACCTCCTCCGGACGGCGTGCGCAGGGTTGCAAGACCGACGTCGAGACGGCCAACGTCACAAACGCCTCAGAACCAGAACCAGAACCAGAACCAGAACCAGAACCGGTACTCTCGTTCGTCAACGGCGTTCAGTCTACCTCCTGGGGCAGCACCACCACAGCCTGGAGCAGGCTATGGGTACTAAACCATCCTAGTTGGACGCTCGAGCGGGACTTTGCGCAACCTGTCCCTGCTGTCACTCGCTCATGTCTGGTGTTATCTCATCTACGCTATAGTGATGCTTGTTGGACCGGATGGCACATCTTTTTTTGCTGCTGGACTGAATTACATAAACTGGCCCGCCCGTTTGTCTCATGCGTTATATGATGATACCTTACTCTCACTTGGACTCTCTTGTTTTTACGCACGCACAACGATTTCTGGGTTCCTTTTTTCTAACTTAGCATCATCATTTTACTCGCGCGGCGAACCTACCCGCCTCTCTCGCAGCTTTGCTCGGACCTAAACATGACTGAAATTCATGTGTCACCCCCAGACATTATGTACATCTCGACGGCATAGGATTACTTTCTTTTCTTGGTTTACTCCGGAATTTCCGTTCTTTTTCATTTATTTACTTTTACACAGTCGATGATAGAGCTAGCCATGGGGTAAAACGTGACTTTAGTACCCGTCCGCGTAAGTATCGGAGGAGCAATGGAGAAGTATCGACAAGGCAGTCTGTGGTGGTGGTACGGACTATGCGAGACTTGGAAATGAACTTCGAGAATGTTTGTATACAACTTTTGGTAGCTCTATTGTAATTTATTTGCATCTAAAGATGATCCTGCCTGCTCTGCTATACCTTCTTGCTAACAAGTCCTACATAAAAAGTTTAGCTAGTTCAGTCTATCATGTCTATCATGCTTCAGGATATACAAAATAACTCATGGAGTAGTTATTGTCTTTTATTCCAATATTAAATGTTAAATATTTTACATATATTTTACAACTAAATATTGAACTATCCAGGGACAATAAGTACTTGGATAGTAAGTACTTAATAAATATGTTCTATGATTTATTTGTCCCTGCCTTGGGTGTGGGTATTTTATATTGGTGGTACTAGCCAGTAGAGGGGTGGAGAGTGAAGATCATCAATGAAACATAGCTTGGATCTTGCCACATCATCTTGGAAGGGTAAATGATTGTGAGTTGGGACTGGGATGCTGGTGACAAAGATAAGATGTGCTCAGGCTCCATCATACAGGGACACATGGAAGTCCATTCAAAGATCTAGTATTTTGGCCTGTGTCAGTGGTATGCCAATGAATGTTGAAGATAGTGTTTCCATTGGCAAGAATTGATGGAAACTATGTTCAAAGAGGCAGCCTGCTGTGATAACCATACAAGTTTCTAGATGGGCTAAGGATAGTGCCATATATAGGTTTCTTACTTGATCCTTCTTCTGGATGATGGCATTAGCCAGATATGCCTGCAACCAGTTAGTTGGTATACAGACTGAGACTTTGGCGGTCCACTAGGGAAATTTTCTAAGTGCTGATATTTCTTGATAAATATGATCATATATTTACCAGCCTGATAAAGGTATACAAAGTTATACTGATCATTGTTTAGATGCCCATTTGCTGATGTTTCACATGATTCTTTTAGAGTGAGTATGTGTAATAGAATTCATACTAGCATTGATTTGGCATGGACATAAGATGAAACAGATTTGCTGAATATTGTTGATCACCAGCAGGGGGAAGGGCAGCAGCTGAGATATCCAGATGATCCATACCTTTGCATAGATTGTCAGGACAAAGAAAAACAGGATAATAATGTGATTGAGGATTCTTGTGTTGCCATTTGATACCACAGTATGCTGTTCCAATGCTTGGAATCTGGATCTCTGCCCATCATGGCTAATTGTCACTATGCTGGTCAGTGCATCTGTTGTACCTCCTAGAATACCAAGTCTTGTTGATAGTTATCATTTCTTAATTATAATAATATTAATAGGTAGATACTTGATTATTAATCTTGGTAGACATTATGAATATACATTACATGTCAGCATGATATGTACTAGATAATAGTTCAATGATTGTGATAAAGAAATGATAAATGGTTATGGTAATTGTAGTAGCACAATAACATTCATATTCTAAGTGTTGATATAGTACCATTTCATAATGCATAGTGAATACATTGTGAGATAGTGTAATGAAAATGTAATGTTGAATGAAAAATGTACCAAATGTAGTATGCATTATGGCAGTTTTTTTATGCATTATGAGATAGTGTACTTGATACAGGTAGTGGCCTATTGCTTGCTGCAGCAGGGATTTCACAAGTTTTTGCATTCCAAGGAACTTGAAAGGAACTCTCTGCACCATTACATTTGGCTACCACAAACACAAAATCAGAGTCATTGTCTCTGAATCTGAATCAGCTGTCCTGCTCATCATCTATGCAAAACTACATTTTTAATGAATTACTACACCCCTACATCTGTCTTCCTTGCATATCCAGTGTTGACACTTCTCAAAAGAGGAATAGACAATCACTTGGTGTTCAGAAACCAGTTCAGATGTGGTGCATTCAACAATTTGTGCAGTTGGCTTTCCAAATTGAGTCAAACATTGCTTTTCACTTGTCAGATATCTTGCAGGACCAGATCACACACATGTGCAGGATCAGTTACTGTTACACAATAAGAATTTGCAATTTGGATGATGGAGGTTGCTTGTCCTTTTCCTGATATCAGAAAAACAATAGGAAAAACTGCGGGATAGCCATTGGATGGTGATATCATCCAATGGAGCATCAGAGGGTAGGCATGCAGGATCAACGACCATTGGCACTCAGTCAAAAGAAAAAGAAAAGATATGCAATGGATGAGTTCAGAGGTGCTTATAGAGCATGGTATCTTATATTGTGATGGTGCTGAATACTTTTGTACTAAGGTAGACCTCATACAGATCCATCCAATGTCACATGATGGTGCATGAGTCTGTGTGCCAGGGCACAAAAATGAGTGATTGGTGAATAACATTGCCAAAATAACATCTAAAAAATGAAAACTACACAAACATAGAGTAGTACACATAGAATACTTATGTGGTATTGGTTTTTCTATACAACTAGTATTTAAGGAGTTATTCAACAATTTGTACTGCTCACACATGAATTCACATGAGTGTGACCTCACATTCAGCTCACTCTAATGTGTGCATTTAGGTATGGTCCTGTAATATGTAGATCAAGGTCTCTATCTGTAGAGGTTTGAAGAGCACTTCTAAGAATACTGTAGGAATCTGCACATTTAGGAACTATGCCAGAATACACAGGTACAGAGTTAATAAATTATGGTTTGATACTTATGTTATTTGACAAAATAAAATCATTAGTAATACATTAGTAATATAGACAAATACCCTAAGAGTTCTTAATGCTATTCACTAGAACTACTTAGAGAATATACATGTACAAACAATGTATATAGTATATATAGGGTATCCTTAGCCCTGCAAATATTTAATAAGTACTTTCACACTCTCATTGAGACGGTTTCTGAAAGATCAGTCAATAAGATTCACTTCTATAATAGACTACAGAGATACATAAAAAAAGCTTAGATGGACTCCTAGGACAAAACCTAGTAAAATAGATGACTTCTTGTCACCAGCATGCGAATTATTGAGCAATTGCATCTCTGAATCCTCCACCACAAAGCTGAGAGTTGAACCTAAGCTAATAGCAGTGGTATCTTGATCCGAGTCTGCAATGGTACCTTGCAAATCCTATTGCACATTGAAGTCCACATCCAGAAGGGCCATTGCCATTGCTGTCATAGCAGCGTCTAAGTCAATGTTTGCCATGAGGTCTTCTTTGGTCATTGTTGTGCTTGTCCAGCAGGCCTTGATCTTGCCAAAGATGTGTTGATTGATTTTGCTGATGAGGTTACTGATAAAAAGCCATTTGTATTGAGCAAATAACTGGTGATATAGGATCTCTGATGTGGCACCTATGCTATCGTGAGGGAATTGTGTGAGTCAGGTGAAATGATAAAGATAGCCTAGTGTTTTAGAATGATACTAGATATATATATGAATAGAATAGATCTTGTTTATCATGACAGCAGCCCATGCAAGACACTGGCACCCCAGTATGCAGCAAGTCACACCGTACTCACATACCAAAGTGTGCCATTGGCCTTTCCTCTTGCACAGTGGGTGACATCATATGTGAGCACAGTTTGTCCTCATAAAACAACATGGAGGATCTTCAAGTGCTCAACACAACTAGCAAGTCAGTAAACTAATGAGTGTTAGATACTATGAGATACTCAATGGAGGTACAATAAACTTGGATAGTAAAGAATAACTGAGTCTGTTACCATTCTTTATAGTCCTTCAGCTATATTATTACAAGGTACAAATTCTGAATAATCAGAACCACATCCACCTTTGCAATAAACCATGGAAGTTTTGTTCACAAGTGTCTGGCACAAGAGGTGGCAAGTTATATCACTTGATCAAAATCTCTCTAGTAAGGTGGCTAGTGCACGCCTCCACTAGAGTTGACCATATGCCAGTGTTCACATTGTCTAACAGCAAAAAAGATAGATGACCTAAAGAAATATGTTTTAGACAGTTTGAAACATAAACATAAACATAAACAATCAAATCAAATATACCAGGCACATTGGAGTAATCCACTGTCATTGTCATAGTCTGGTGAGTCAACCAATATATCACTTTGAGTCATGAGAGACTCAAAATCTTCTGCTATGTAACCTATGTTCATCCAGTGGACAAATATATCTAACATGTCTGGTTGAATTGTCATTCTAGATCAAGATATGATCATTGATTAGTGCTCAGCTTTGTTTGGGCATGGAGATTGAAGTGGTGTGAACTCCAACACATTATTCTGTATGCTCTGATTTTGTGTTGCACTCAGAACACTCCCACACTTTGTGTCTGTGGCAATTGCCCCATGGTTAGTTACTGCTGCTTCCTCTTCCACTGCTGCTGGAACTTGTTCTTCCCTCACTTGCCAGGTGAACACTGTAGGTTGTTTTTGTCACACCATTAACTACACTGGTGATGACGACCAGCCTGGAGCCTGATTATTCTCGACAATTGTTGATTTCTTCCAAGGATTCAAACAAAGATGACAAGTCTGATGAAGAAGATTATGACATGCTGACTTAGCTAGCAACTCAGCAAGAGCTTTGATCTGCTAAGAGACTTGGTTGAGGGATAATATATCATTAGTACATTCATTTATTGATCATATTACTCATTTCAATTCTAATTTACAGATAGATATGTATGTGTATATGTAAATCTCAATCTAAATTGTATGTGTTATATCCAGATTGAATGTACTACTATTTGCATCATCATTTGCTGTGTTCCACTATAGAGCCTAGTAGGTCTCTGTGCACATAACCCTCATTTTTCACATATTCCAGAACCTCCTCTCGTCATCTATATCTATTACTGGTCTGTCCTTCCTCAGTCCAGTTCTGTTTTTCGTAGTACCGCTAGTCCTGTCATACTGGACTATCCTTATACCGACTAGTGACCTTTGGTCTTCTCTTGTTTCCTTTTTACTTATATTGTGTTGTGTTTGTACTTCGCTATATCTACTTTCAGTGTAGCTAGACAGTCTTGGGATATGTCCAAGACTATAAAGAAATTGTATTTGGCTTGAGAATATAATAGACGGATCCTACGAGTTACCTTCTACTTTCCGACCACTTCTCTTCACCTCATAGCTCAACATGGAGCTCCCCTTCATCGTCCTCATCGTCGCTGACACAACCAGACTATCCTCAGTCAAACTAGACTACAATTGGGCTGCCTAAAGCACCTCTGGACTACCATTGGACCCCTGTTCAATCCCATTCCCTTCGTTAATGAGAACTTCCTGGACTCTCTAAGCCTCTATAGGGACGAGCCTATTGCCAGGCAAACCCCTGACACCTACCAGCCAACAACCACTTGGCCGACTTGTTGTCTCTACACCACTTTCTGTTGGCCTTAGTTCATGTAACATTCAAGTTGCTATGTAGCCAAGTCAAATTCACTGCTGCAAACTGTCTAAATACAAACCAGCTTCTGATGTCTCTCTCATCAGTAAGTTGATCTGCTTGTGCACTCCTTCAATATAGTCAGGCAGCCAGTTTGTGGAACAAACTTCCCGCAATTCTTGATGACCATCTACCCACTCGTGGATGTAGTCAATGATGGCGGCTGCCCTGAGTACAAAGATGCTGTCAAGAGTAGAGTAGAGGGCATTATGATTGAGATAATCGCCTAATGTTGGTTTGCATATGAACCAACAATCAATGATGTAATCATGAAAAAATGTGGCACTGAACAGATTGGCAGAGGTTTGTTGGTCTTCTTGAAGATAAGACATGTGCTCAAAGAGTGTGATTTGGCCTGTTGAATGCAATAAGCCCAGTTTTCCCCCAGTAGACCATGAGTCAACTTCATTTCTGCATAGTTCAGGCAAAACTTGAGGATGGAGAAAAGATGCAGTATTCTTTCCATTCACTGAGAACAGAGTTTATCACCTGTGTCATCTCCTTGTGAAGACCATGAGGGTGGCTGATATCAGACTGTCCTGCAACAGATTGCTCAGCCATGCCAATAGCGACTTCACTCATCTTTTTGTAATCCTCTTCCTCCATTATAGCCTCTTTCATTACCATTGATGTCAAAACTGCATTCCGGGCATACCCAATTGCCTTGTCTACCTCCTCCTTTGAGAGAGTTGCCTGGAGGGTTGGTATGGCCCTAGTACAGGATGATGGCTTGTCCCAAATTCCAATGGCCAACCTTATTAACCCTATGTAGCCTTTAGTATATCATACATCTATAAATAAATCTCTTACCACAGAGGGATTGCAACAGGTAGATCTGGGGACTAGGGACCTTGATTTAGATTTGGACCTGTCAGTCTGGTTGGGGCTTACCAGAGAAATAGTTAATATATTAAACTGTTGTGACCATTGTGGTTGAAGCAATAGATCATACCCTTATCCTTCAGCCCCTATCTTTTTCCTTTCTTCTAGTCTTTCCACAGTCTTCCCAAGTCTCTTTAAATTCTCCCAAAGCCTTCCTGACTTCCCAAACCCTCTCTTCTCATCTTCATCTCTCAAAGTCTCTCTTCTCTCAAAGTCTCTCTTGTCTCTCTCAGCTCTTGTCTCTTTTGTCTCTCTTGTCTCTTGTCTCTCTAGTCTCTTGTCTCTCTCTTGTCTCTCTTGAGTCCTCATCTCTGTCTGACCTTTGGCCCTTATGTGCCACCTTTATGTCTTGCTATAGGTTAGCAGATTTAGTAGGTCTATGACCAACCTTATCTGAGGCCAGTTGTAACATTTATCTTGCTGGACTTTTTGGGTTTGCCTGGAAGTTTGGTTTCACTGTGGATTTTTTGGCTCTTGGTAACATTAATGCATGCACTAAGGTGCATTGTGATATACGGAGACAGCAGTGGCTCCTTGAGCCTGTAAGGGCCGCCATGTCCAGATTCCCCCATCCATCGGGCAGTATGCCTCTTGGAGGCCGAAAACCCCTGGGAGTTTCCATCTCTAAGGGCGGAATATAGAACTTGAATCTGTTGAACCACTGAATCTAACACACGATTGAGCAAAACACAAGGACCCTGTACTTCATCTCGTACCTGGTCATCATAAACACTATGCCAGGTTATGTACCCGTGGGTCTCATTCCAATCAAACCTGAGGTACCATCTCACAATGCCTTTCTGGGAGCGGCCGTACATCATACCGGAAGGGCCAGGGAGGTGGGGCATGAGTGCCAAGTATGCAGGCCTTGATGTGAGAAGATAGATGGTGCCTCGAAGGGTGTTGTCATGGAAAGCCAATTCGGCTTTCCCAGTCTACATAGTGCATTGTACAACTCATTAATGATACATTAATCAAAAGTGAAACAATAATAACCACAGAATTTTTTTTCAAAATTCACTGTCTGACATTGAGGTGGAGGACAACAAAAAATATCAATATTTGATTTTTGTCCATAGTTGAGTAGATATGGGGAGTTTGGTTATGGTAGATGGAAAGGGTAATTTTGCAATCTTTCCTTCCCATAACTTTATATATTACAGTCTTCATTATGATGGAGAGCAAGCTTTTTTTGTACAGTGACAAAGCATTTGACCACTGAAGAAAATAATAATGGTTGGTTCCACAAGTATAGGAGGAGACTTCTGTCATCTGGCAAACTATAACCATCCTGGTATCCACATGCTGCATCTTGTTCAGCACCACTATGGACAGGCAATATTGTATGGTAAGAGTTTCACCATGTATGCAAAGTTGCAATTTCCAAACCAAGTGATTTTTTAATCTACTAATAAATGAGGGAGCAGGCAGCCATAATCAGACAAGAAGACCATTTGAGAAAGAATATGCTTTGTCTCCAAATCATCTGTCATGTCAAGCTGTACCATTTCTGGATGCTTCAAGTCCACAAGAACAAAGTAATATGCTGTCTTGCAGCTACTTTTTCAGGCTGCATGTGCTCAATTGCAAATCAATTTAGCCTCTTGTTATTATAAAAAAAATGCAACACATCACTCACATGTTATCAAACAAGCTTGCAGAATGTTGGTGACCCCCAAGAAACCTCAAAGTTTTCCTAAGACCCATTGAGCCAATTTGAAGTTACTGCAATGCATATCAATTTGCCTGCAGCTAAAGAGCACACTAGATGCCTTACCTGATTCAAGACTAAATGCCATGACTCTGTCCAAGGTGTTTCATAGCAGCTTCAAAAATCTGGTTGAAAATCCCATTGGAAACCAATAAGCACATGTCTTTAAGTTTGATATATTGGACAATGTGATACAACATCTCTGCAAGAATATGACCCCAAGCAAGCTGATACAATGCTGAAGGGATGCAACATAGGTGGTTGACAAGGTCACTGTTGAGGATTAGGGCTGTCACAGGGATAGGAGGGGCCAGTAGGGGAATGATTGCATCAGCAAATGGCGTTTCTTGAAGAAATTTGAGGATCATATCATTGGAAGAGTTAGGATTGAGATTTGGATTGGGAATGAGTGGCTGGGTGGAGATAGAAGGGCCATATCATCCAAGTAGTCAATTATCATGATATGTTTAATAAAGAGACACTTATGCTGGTGGTATGATTATATGACCAAGGCTAGATGAAGAATAATCCAGTAATGCTCATGTATGTTGTATGCATTCATACATACTGGTATTTACATGATTTTAGTGACTCTTCAATGTTTTCCCATGTATATTCAGCTATTTCTGAGTGTATTTAATTACATTATGAGCCTATACATCTATAGTTACCTTCAACCACCCCTCTTATACTCTCTTTCATTTTCACTTCTAGACTTTCCAGCAATAGAGAGTTTTTGTAAATTCCAGTTGATGTGCCTATATGTCTAACAAGAACAATTGCTGCCTCTGGTAAGTATTCCTTAAATTTGAGTATCCAGCCAAGAAGCTTTAGGCTGGTTCCATAATACACATCCACTACTACAACATATAATGCCTTATCATCATGCCTGGTCCTGGCCCTTATGTGCAAAATTGCATTCTTTATCCTGTAACACCAGCAATAAAGTCATTATTGTCAACTCAACTTGTTCTTTTCTTGAGGAAGGAACATGTGCTAGAGGCACATGATGACAAGGTAGTTGATGAAGAGCAATAATGAAGTGAGTTGCACAAATGCAACAATGGTGAGCTGCCTTATAATATGTTTTCCATGCAGTGATGTCCATGGCCTCTCTCATCATTTTAACTGAGTATTACTTAGGAATACCCTCAATCTCAAAAAAAGAACCCTGCCCTACTTCATTACCAGGGTTCAGGCAAAGTGATAGATTGATGCAAATCTTTGCTAAGGTGTTACCAATGCCATACAATACTGGCTTGACATCTAGATAGTCTCCTTTTATTTGAATGCAGTATCAGTACTAGTAGGGATTCTATCCAACTCTGTTTTTACAATCAACAGTCAACTCACTGAGTCACTGAGGAGGAGGTTGATTATGTCTTTGACGCTGTGCTGACCCAATAGAGTAATGCAGATTCAAAACAATGACAAATAAATCTCAGGTTTGTGACCTGGAATATAGACTAGGCTGTTTTGCATAATGGTAGATTAGGTTTTATTCCTACTAATGCTAAGTACTATGAATCCAGGATGGCCTCTCAAAATGTCTGCTGCAAAGGAGTGCTGGCCTGAGTCCAGTTATATGGGTCAAGTACTTCTCTGGACCTGGTTATACCGGTCACAGAAACATTGTGTGACTGGTGACTAGCAGGACAAACTTGACGTGACAGTCACTTAGTGAGCCACCTTGGCTACAACTTTATGTCTGAGTTGCAATTGACCTGGAACTTGACACTGTTTTGCCTGCAATAGAACTAGATGTTCTTGATATCAATTCTCTGAGGTTTTACACATATCCATGTGAGCAACACTGTTACACCTTGTAATCAATTGAACTAACCAGTGTTCTTTTAGTTCATTTTACTCACCTTTTTCAAGACCTCACATTCAAGTGGTACAAGATCTCAAATGACTGCATCCTATTAATTTCAGATCACATCCTAAACCATCAAGAATTACCTTTTTCAAGTTAGATGACAGAGTAGAGGCTAGCATAACATCTCCAGAAGGGAGTGACATGACTTGTCTGCCCGTACTCATAGGTGACTTGTCAGATATCATTGCATGTGGGTGGTTGAGAGACTGCTTCATCTGCAAAAGTATACCTATGTATTTCGATGCTGAACTACATGGATGAGCAATCAGAACAAGTAGCAGCTGTGCGATCATTAGCAAACTTACTCAAGACAGTATGAACATGTCGCAATTGGCATCAAGCCAAGGTAGATGACACCAATTCACCATGAATCTAATATTTATTTCTTCTAGCTCTGGATCAAGAAATAGCATCTGCACAACACATAAGAACTAATCATGATCAGTCACTCTGTGACTTGTTCATCGACAAGGTGAATCACACCTGGAGCCATTCATCTATTCCTTACTCACTCACCTTGTTTTTTTCCTAGTTTTGGGGTGTCAGAGATACAGTTATTTGTGCAAAGTGTGTGCCATCATCCATGCTTCCCTAGCTGAATCAATGGACTTGAGTAGCAATCTCAGGCATTGGCTCATTTCACACCAGTGTGTTCGCCAAACTAGGCTGGCAGAACTGACAGCATGGGATAACTCAATTGGTTATGCCAAATTTGATATTACAGTCCGAGTCATTCAGACTCTAGCATTCTTCTGAATGCCCTGGGATGAATTCATGAGGAGTCCATACTGAGAAGTCACTCTCACAATGCATCCCCCCCCATACACACACTGGCAGGCAGCCAACCACCAGCTGTTCACCCTCCTCACCCCACCTTATAGCCCACCCATCGGCACATAGTCATTATTCACTCAAACTGTACCTCCTGCCTTGATTTCTCAATCAGTCGCCACCTCACTCATCTTGCCAGCAGCAAGCCCCCCATACTCCACGAGCCCGTTGTTGTCACTGGTTTCTTTGAGCGGGAACTCAGAACTTTCTTCTCCAGCAGCAGTGCAAAGTAAACTGACCGCAATAGAGTCACACCTTTCCAGTCTACCTCAAATGGTCACCGCCGCTACCACAACCTTAGCTTACGACACCAGGCCATTTGAGGACTACATGGATGGGGACAAATAAGCAACTCAATCGCTTTTCCGATGTATTCGTCGTTGCTTTTTCTATCATGGCCACCCTTGACTTTATATATAAACAGTTGCCCATATCACCCACATCAACTGGGCATGGACAGGTGTCTTTCTCCACAGCTGGCACATCATTTTCCATGTGATGCACACCAATCAGCCAGTTTCAAGTCTCATTCAGATCACAAATTGCACATTACAGAACGCATACACACGTTGGGATGCGATAAGCTCGGAACTTCTATTACCAACATCAATTGTCATCAGCAACACACATCTGAACACAATCCAATGAACCATAGCACCCCTGCATATCAACACCAGCAATAAAGTCATCATATCATTCTGAATTGATTCATCTTCTCTTCAGTTTGAAGGTGGTTCAAGATTATACAGAGCAATGACCTTTCGAATACATAGTTTCTTGATCTCTGAGCAAAATGGTAGATCTAGTGCTGTAAGTATAGGCCAAATAAATTATACCTAGAACATCCACAAGGATATGACTGCTGCTGATACTAAGGCATCATGCTTCTTTAAGACAAACATTTGCCTACTTGTACCTTTGCAAATACTGATGTGCAATGTCAGGAATCAGCTTGCTCAGCTGGCGAGGATGGTCAACAAATTTCATGAAATAATTCTGTCACATCCTATCACTCTCACTGGCAAGAATCACACTCTCCAAGCATTACAGTACTTGTCATTGTGCAATATAGTACTTGAATTAACAAGATAGTAAGCAACATAAAGAGAGCAGATCTGCACCTGCATTTTCCAAATATCAAAGTCATTGTAAAAGATGATGTGTAAGTCCATTGCATGTTTTATGATACAAATGATCCATTATGCAATGACAACAATGTGGTAACAGACGCAAAATGGATTCACTCACAATTGATTTGGATAACTTGCAAATATTGCAAACAAGTTCATCAGCAAACTTTGACAATCTCCACTGCATATGAAGCATCCATTGTCTCATTTGCTGTATGCATACACTAGTTGAGGAGGGCATCAGAAAGCCACTGCTACTTCAGAACCATATTGGGATTAAAATGATGTGGTAATCAAGGGAGAAGGCTTATGGACACAACTAATCAGTAATATTGTCCTGCAGGCCTTGATCTTGCCAAAGACATGTTGGTTGATTTTGCTGACAAGGCTGTAGCCTAGTATACAGTATTTTCCAGCTCTTGACAAAAAGATGCTTGTATTGAGTAAATAACTTGTGATATGGAATCTCTGATAGCATGATACTCATCTATGATGTCTTCCAATGAGTGTTCCATAAGAATGAACTAGTGTACAAG
>JBBPPA010000275.1:0-26747 GCA_038091735.1 Leccinum pellstonianum | reverse complement strand
GTCTCTCGTTTGCAACGGAGCGTACGGTGTGTACTGACGGTCTTGATTCTATTCGTAGGGCGTTGGTCGAGTATGCGAGACGGTTATCGGGGCAGGCTTAGAAGGAGGTGCAGGTGCTCTACCGGAACGAACAATTTATATTTTTAGAGCAACCATCATCTACCCATGCTATCTATCTAGGATCCGATGTGTTCAAGATGGAAATACGATCTCGGATGTCGAGAGCGGATGGCAGACTGTACTTGAACTGTACGTCTGTTTCGAGGTCTGCACACCATGGATTACCATCTACTATCTCGGTCGTTTTGATCCAACGTGATAGTATGCATCACCCAACCACGCAGCAATCGAGGGACTTGGGTAGGGAGATAGTCTTCCTTGATGAAAATTGACAAAAACATATACTGGTACAGTCCACTGCACGCTGCAAATAGAACGAGAATCGACCTTGGCGCATCATTGAATGTCTGCCGTGCGTCGTGCGCTCAGTGAAGTATTGTACACCCTGATATAGATGGGACGTTGTACTGTGCACACTGGACGAGTCAGGGTCCTGGATGAGCAAGCCAGTGAACCGCATGGACCAGCGAAGTCACCGAGGCCGTTGCGCGAGATAAATGGTGGCTGTATGCAAGACGTACCATAACGGCCGAGCTGTTGAAAGCAGAAGGTGACCGTGGAGGATGCGAGGACCGCAGTGCACTCGTTAAGAAAACCGACAATGGGCTAGTTTAAATTTCAGACAAATCACGAAAGTCGACCTAATATTATACGTTCAAGACCGCTGGACAGTATTGCGCGATTATCGTAAATGTACATTGACTGAAGAATGAAATCATGAAGCTCCCCCGAGTCTAGCCAGACTCCTCCGTCCAATCTCCAATAGAAATCGTGTCCTTGATCCACTAGAAGACAGTTAAAACCATGCCTTAATGCCCACAAGTGGCGTTCCAGAAATTGCTATTGTATTCGATGTCCATGCTCCATTCGTTCATTTCCACGAATGCTGCCAGTGAACACGTTCCGTATTCACTATCTGCATCCGATTCCTGGCAGAAACTCAAAGGATACGTCGCTCCGTTGACCAAGAGGCGGACTTGGGGCTCTTCGAAGCTACTCGCATGTCAGGACAAGGGATACAGTTCAAAGAGGGATACACATACGATGTCTTGCACGTGAACTTCTCCCAGATCATGTTTCCAGCGAAAGGTGCTTCATTGGAAGATGTGAACTTGCGATCATAGCGCGCGTGATCTGCAGTAAGAGGGTGCGTATCCCTATGGGTAGTAACGAAAACGTTAACAACAATCTTTTTCAAAGTTAAAATCACCAACTTGTTTAATCCCATGGTAGACAACGCAAAGAGTATGGTATAATCGTGGGCAAAGTCGAGATGAAGAGGTTCGGCTTCCCCAGTCATATTAGTTAAGCTATCACATATTGTTATTTTATGTGTTCGAGATTCGCGGATAACTGACGCTCACCGGTCGACAAGTTTCCTGACATAGAATGCACCAGTGACTTGACCGGGGTCTTCGCTGGCAACGCGTCCAGTGATACTATCCAAATACAAGTCGAATTGGTACCTGGATACATTGTATGTCAGTCTCGACCCGCGTGCAACAACAGCTTACACTCACTCCAGGTCCCTCAACTCAGGCGCGGTGAACACATTGCACCAGGGGGATTTTCCACGAGCCGCAAGATCGTATGGGCATGCATACAAGGCGCCCTGGATATCGTCGATATCGAACCCGACGCCAGGAACAAGTTTATTGAGTCTCTCCCTGATGGGTGGAACATACTTGTCTACCCATTGTTGAGTTACCTGCGTATGCATCGTCATCAACATGATCAAACAAGGGAGCTTCGCAGCAATATTTACCTTGCGTGATTGTGAGTAAGGAATGTTCGGACAAGACATCCAAGGAACAAGCCAAGAAACCGGATCGTAACATTCAGGACAGTCTTCAGTTGTATAAAACTTGACATTGTCCACCCCGCGACCAAAAAATCCCTGAGAAAAATAGTGTGCAGAGTCTATGACTCTTGGGACCGTGGTGGATATAATGTGGTCCGTCGAGAACGTCGGATAGCGGAGTGAAAATCTACAAGGTTTGGAGTCAGAGGTGCACAGACCGTGGACAAAATGCACGAACTCAACCCCGTGGTCGAACAGTTGCTGACGCCCGATAGCCGTAAGATTCTCCGGCACCAACTGGTATTTGTATCCTTCTTTCAGAAATTCCAGTTCTGGAGGCAAATCAGCTTCCTGAATTGCTTTCTCTGCCGCTTTAAGGGTGGAAGCAAGCTTCTGAACCAAAGGACCCTCCTTTGAAGGACCACGAGAGCCATGTCGATGTAACTGAAATATGAGTGATGTCAGTGAGACAAACGAGTCGTGCCATGGGGAACTTGCCAAGATAACTTGATCGACAGTGCAGTCCTCTGGCAAGTCTACAGACACTCCAGGAACTGCAGGAGCATCGTGGTACGGCGAAAGATTTGCCAAATGGTTCAACTTGGTATGATGGCTGGGGTCCTCGATCGCCTCTGCAGGTTGAGAGGTCGATCGATCAAGCCCAATGAGTGATGAAGGGAATTGGAGCAAGCGCAGAAAGGTCAACCCAGGAGGAATATACATCTTGGATGAAGAGGGAAAGGAGCGAAACAATGACAACAATTTATAGTCGATGTCTTGAATTGTACCATCCCTTTTTCGTTGACACAAATGAGCTGGACCGAACTTTGCCGGGGCTGGGGTACATAATATTTTACTCGGCTACGACCTGCAGATTGGGATCCGGAGTGATGCGGATACTACTCGGTTCGCCTAAGCACTCATTGAGTACCCAATGGGGCCCCAGCCTGTTTTGTGTTAGCTCAGGGTTGCATTCCGAACATGCGAGTACAGTCGACTCCCTCATAACGCATACCCAATAACACATAGGTTTTTGGATTTCCGAACTGCTTTTGACGCCCTACGGTCTCTCCAATAACCCATACTCCCTTATAACCCATACCTTTTGAGCTATCCCGACAGGTATGCATTATGAGGGAGTCGACTGTATAAGGCTTGATGCGTAGGTAAGCAAGTACGAGAGAAAGATCCGGGGACGCACTGTGGCGGCATAGCAAGGTACGAGCGAAGCCTGGACAGTGTGACAGCTGCCAGCCACACCGTAGTCTTCGGACAAGCGAGGCAAGCGAGAAGTCTTCTTCCCCACACCGTCCCCGCACATCCTCCGAGTCGTGGCAAGACCGCACACATGAACAGGAGTACGCTAGCGGACGCATTGTCTGACAGGCGAGCGCAGTACATACTACTAGGAGAATTTATTAGGGACAAGACAAGGACATGCAACACTCGGAGCGAGAGCGATGCGCAGCCGAGGGCCGCTGAAGAGGTTCAAGAAGGCGTGAGTGGTCGAGGGTGGTCAGCGCGACTGAGGGGGAAGGACGGGGAGTATCTCCAACCGTGCGCATCGGGAACAAGGGCGACGGGACGGAAATGGTGAGCAAGTCCGGGCATGCGCATTGTGAGACGGGTATATGCGTGTGCGTCGCCGACCGAGGGCGACGGCGAGAGCAAGAACGAGGAAAGAGACGATGGCGAGGCCCGATCCTGCAAGAAGATGCGCAAGGAGTTGCAATGAATCCAAACCCTGCAAAAGCGATGCGGGCTGATCTCAGGCTGATCTGATCGACATGTAGTAGTGCGACCGACTCGAAGCTGCTGCGTGAGATAAATGCAAGACGGCAGCGCTCGTACCATAACGAGCGAAAAAGCGGAAGAAAGTACTTACTTACTGGGGGTCGCAGTGCACTCGTCAAGAAATTTAGAACAACCACATTCTGGCAATGTCAAACAACTCACGAACCAATCCTAATATTACACATCGAGTCGAAAGCAGGATATGGATTATACATGATATAAATATTTCACTGTTACATAGACTGAAGGGCCTTCTTGCCAGACTCGTCCAATCCCAATGGGTCCTTGTTCCGCTGGAAAGAGCTTACTGGTGATGCCCACAGGTGGCATTCCAGAAGTGGCTATTATATTCGACGCCCATGCTCCATTCGTTCGCTTCCTTGAATGCTGCCACTGAACACGTTCCGTATTCTTTGTCTTCATCCGATTTCTCACAGTTAGTCAAAGGATACGTCGCTCCGTTCAACAGGAGGCGGACTTGGGGCCCTTTGAAGCTGCTCACTCGTAAGAACAAAATATAGATTTCAAAGAGAAATTTGCATACGATGTCTCGCACGTGAACTTCTCCCAGATCATTCTTGCAGCGAAAGGTGCTTGATCGGAAGACCTGAACTTGCTACGTTGGTGCAGATGATATGGAGTAAGAGGGTGCGCATCCCTGTGGTAATGATGAAAACGTCAAAATAATCTTTCAAAGTTAAAAGTACTAACTTGTTCAATCTCATGGTAGACAACGCAAAGAGTATGGTAAAGTCGTGGGCAAAGTCGAGATAAAGAGGCTCGGCCTTCCCAGTCGTATCAGTCAAGCTATCACATATAGTTATTTCGTGTGTGCTAGTTTTATGTACAACCAGCGCTCACCGGTCGACAATTTTCTTGACATAGAATGCACCAACGAGCGGCCCGGGGTCTTTGCTGGCGTCGTGGCCAGTGATGGCATCCATGAACAAGTCGAGTTGGTATCTGGATACATTGCATGTCAGTCCCGACCGCATGCAACAACAGCTTACACTCACTCCAGGCCCCTCAACTCACGCGAAGTGAACACATTGCACCAAGGGGACTCTCCACGAGCCGCAAGATCATATGGGCATGCGTACAAGGCACCCTGGATATCGTCGAGATCGAACTCAACGCCAGGGATAAGCTCGTTGAGTCTATCCCTGATAGGCGGAATAAACCTCTTTGCCCATTGTTGAGATACCTACGCATGCGTCGTCATCAGCATGATCAAACAAAGGAGCTTCACAGCAACATTTACCTCGGATGATTGTGAGTAAGGCATATTCGCACAAGACTCCCAAGAATCAAGCCAAGAAATCGGATCGCGACATTCCTGATAGTTTTCAGTTGTAAAAAACTTGACCTCGTCCACGCTGCGACCAAAAAATCCCTGAGCAAAAAAGTGCGCAGAGTCAATGACTCGTGGGACCGTGGTAGATATGACGTGGTCTGTCGAGAACGTCGGATAACGGAGTGAAAATCTGCAAGGTTTAAAAGGTCATAGGTGCACGGACGATAGACGAAATGCACGAACTCAACCCCGTGGTTGAACAGTTGCTGGCGCCCGATAACCGTGAGATTCTCCGGCACCAACTGGTGGACGTATCCTTCCTTCAGAAATTCCAGTTCTGCAGGTAGATCGGCTTTCTGAATTTCTTCCGATGCCGCTTCAAGGGTGGAAACGAGTTTTTGAATATAAGTACCCTCCAGTGTAGGACCACGAGAGCCATGTCGTTGTAACTGAAATGTGAGTGATGTCAGTGAGACAAACGAGTCGTGCCAGTAGGGAACTTGCCAAGATAACTTGATCGACAGTGCAGTCCTCTGGCAAGTCTACAGACACTCCAGGAACTGCAGGAACATTGTGGTACGGCGAAAGATTTCCCAAACGGTTCAAATTGGTATGATGGCTGGGGTCCTCAATTGCCTCTACAGGTTGCGGAGTCGATCGATCACTGGCAAAACCGATGAGTGAGGAAGGGAATTGGAGAAAGGGAAGAAAGGTCAATCCAGGAGGAATATACATCTTGAATGAAGAGGGGAAAGGAGCGAAGCAACTATATAGTTTATATAGTCTTCTCTATCATGATTCATAGTCGGGCCCGGCCGTTGCTGAACTTGTACTTTGTATGTATTTGCCTGCTGAGAAGTCGATGCCACGACGCGGCGGCCACGTCCTGCCATTATTCACCATAATATTGCGTTATGGACTCAGGTTCATCTGATTCCGGAGTGATGCGGTGTATACTAGTACCGAATGTCTCCCTCGCTTCAGTCTCAGCGCAAGCCGCCAGCCGATCAGCACATACTGTAGTAGTGTTCTTTCTGTAGCTTACACGGGGTGCAGTTAAGTCGGGAGAGATAATTTACTTGCATAACATTGCGCAGGTTGTGCGGTAAGTGTATGGAACTCAGGCTCATCTGATTCCGCAGTGACGCGGTGTATACTATAGCTACACCACAGTACCGAATGTCTCCATCGCTTCAGTCTCGGCTGCCAGCCGATCAGCAGGCGAAGGGACCAGCATATAGATATGATTCCATCGGTAGTGTTGTGCAGGGCTTGGGCCCTTGGGGTCACGTTTAAATTGCCACAACTCCACTAGTAGTCGCGTGATTGAGCGACGCGGCTCAGTGCAGGCGAGGACGTAAAGGAAAGGAGATGAACCACAACTAGTCAAAGAACTCAGACTCGACAACGTTCGTACCGAAAACTTGAAGTCAATCTTGGATACTAAGTGGCGGTGCGACGGCGGTGCAGAGGGCGGGAGAATGGAGGGAGGGCGGGAGACACGTTTTGCCAGGGTTAAATCGCCGCCTAAAGTCAGCTGCTATCACGCCGCTGTGCCGCACACATGGTATGGAGTTTAGAGTCGGGTGGAAATACAATTTCACTACTTTTTGATTCTGGCAATGTCAAACAACTCACGAACATCAATCCTAATATTACACGTCGAGTCGAGCAGGATTTGGATCATACATGATATACATACTGCAGGGTTACATACACTGAAGGGACTCAAGGGAGAAATCCCCTCTTGCCAGACTCCTCGTCCAATCCCCAATGGGTCCTTGTTCCGCTAGAAAGAACTTACTCATGATGCCCACAGGTGGCATTCCAGAATTCGTTTTTGTATTCGACGCCCATGCTCCATTCGTTCGCTTCCACGAACGCTGCCAGTGAACACGTTCCGTATTCAATATCTTCATCCGATTTCTCACAGTTAGTCAAAGGATACGTCTCTCCGTTCAACAGGAGGCGGACTTGGGGCTCTTCGAAGCTGCTCGCTCGTAAGAACAAGGGATAGACTTCAACGAGGGATTTACATACGATGTCTCGCACGTGAACTTCTCCCAGATCATTCTTGCAGCGAAAGGTGCTTGATAGGAAGATCTGAACTTGCGATCTCGAGGTGGATGATATGGAGTAAGAGGTTGCGGATCCCTGTGGTAGTAATGAAAACGTCAACAGCATCATTTTTCAAAGTTAAAAGTACTAACTTGTTTAATCTCATGGTAGACAATGCCGAGAGCACGGTAACATCGTGGCCAAAGTCGAGATAGAGAGACTCGGCTTTCCCAGTCGCATTAGTCAAGCTATGATTCACATATAGTTATTTCGTGTGTGCTAATTTCGTGTATAACCAACGCTCACCGGTCGACAATTTTCTTGACATAGAATGCACCGACGAGCGGCCCGGGGTCTTTGCTGGCATCGTGGCCAGTCATGCCATCCAAAACCAAGTCGAGTTGGTATCTGGATACATTGCATGTATGATGTCAGTCCCGATCTGCATGCAAAAACAGCTTACACTCACTCCAGGCCCCTCAACTCACGCGAGGTGAACACATTGCACCAAGGGGACTCTCCACGAGCCGCAAGATCGTATGGGCATGCGTACAAGGCACCCTGGATATCGTTGAGATCAAACTCAACGCCAGGGACAAGCGCGTTGATTCTATCCCTGATAGGCGGAATATACCTGGCCGCCCATTGTTGAGATACCTACGCATGCGTCGTCATCAGCATGATCAAACAAAGGAGCTTCGCAGCAACATTTACCTGGAATGATTCTAAGTAAGGCATATTCGCACAATGCTCCCAAGGATCAAGCCAAGAAATTGACTCGTGACATTCAGGACAATCTTCGGTTGTAAAAAACTTGACCTCGTCCACGCTGCGACCAAAAAATCCCTGAGAAAAAAAGTACGCAGAGTCTATGACTCGTTGGACCGTGGTAGATATGACGCGGTTTGTCCAGAAAGTCGGATAGCGGAGTGAAAATCTGCAGGGTTTAAAGGTCATAGGTGCACGGACGATAGACGAAATGCACGAACTCAACCCCGTGGTTGAACAGTTGCTGGCGCCCGATAGCCGTAAGCTGGTTCGGCTCCATATGGAATTCGTATCCTTCCTTCAGAAATTCCAGTTCTGCAGGTAGATCGGCTTTCTGAATTTCTTCAGATGCCGCCTCAAGAGTGGAAACGAGTTTCTGAATATAATACTCCTCCATTACAGGACCACGAGAGCCATGTCGATTTAGCTGAAATATGAGTAATGTCAGTGAGACAAACGAGTCGTGCCATGGGGAACTTGCCAAGATAACTTGATCGACAGTGCAGTCCTCTGGCAAGTCTACAGACACCCCAGGAACGGCAGGAGCATCGTGGTACGGCGAAAGATTTCCCAAACGGCTCAAATCCTTATGATGGCTGGAGTCCTCAATCGGCTCCGCAGGCTGCGAGGTTGGTCGATCAAAATCAATGAGTGATGAAGGGAATTGGAGCAAGCGCAGAAAGGTCAATCCAGGAGGAATATACATCTTGGATGAAGAAGGGAAAGGAGAGCATCATAGTTTATATAGTCTTCTCTATCATAGTCGGGCCCGGCCGCTACTGAGTACTGAAGTTGTACGTATTTGCTTGATGAGAAGTCGATCTGGGGCGGCGCACGGCGCCACTTGGTAATCAAACGTAAGAACTGATAGTTGCCGAGTTCTCGTAATTCGCTCCTTTAATCGCAACTCTGCCAGTGGAATAACAAAAGGGCACTGCCAATTCCAGGCCATCTATTGTGCAGATTAGTACTAGTAGAATTCTTTCTGTAACACGGGGTGCAGTTATGTAAATCGGGAGAGATAATTCACTTGCATAATATCACGCAGGTTGTGCGGTATGGACTCAGGCTCATCTGATTCCGGAGTGATGCGGGGTACCGAATATCTCCCTCGTTTCAGTCTCAGCCGCCAGCCGATCAGCAGGCGAAGACCACCGGTGCGAGGGGATCAACCAGCATATATGTAGATATGATTCCATCGGTAGTATTGTGCAGGGCCTCAGTGAGCCTCGAGCCCCGCTTGGGGTAGGGGTCACGCAGCTCCGAATGTAGTCGCGGGATTGAGCGACGCGAGTGCAGGCGGGGACGTGAAGGAGACGAGCCACTGCAAGTAGACAAAGAACTCGGCCTCGACAGCATTCGTACCGAACAGAGGGTCTCTGTGACTTAGACAACTCGGGCGTGATGCAAAACTGGGTCTGCCAGATCGCCGATGGAAGGCGGTGTAGACTTCAGGCTTGCCAGTGAGTCGTTGATTGCTGCTCAGAAATGATGAACGAACGAGACACGAGAAGGGATGCCAGTATCAAATGGTTGTCGAAGGGCGTCCAGGGAGAGGCGTTTAGTAGCCTTGGTACTTAGAGAAGCTGCGAAATGTGAGAGAAGGACGGGAGGTGATACTAAGCGAGAATTCGACTCGGAATGGCTCGTGAGCTGGAAGGGAGGCGAACAGCGTACATATATAAGCGGCAAATATCCTGGATGGCAGATACGTTCAACGGCCGACGATGGCAGGTCGTCGACAGGAATTCTCGGTGGAAATTCCCCTTGTTTCCCCTTCTTCTCAAGCTTCAGATGACTGTCAGATAAGTAACATACTTTGGGTATCCAGCAACGCGTGCACTGGTTCAGTAGGCGCTATACATCTTCGTAGAGATATTATGCAAAGGGAACATACATATTCCACACTAACTCACGAACCGCCTAAGAGCGTGGGCCTAGTTGCAGTCACCGCACAGTCGATAGATCCGCCCATCCGTCAACAAGTCCCTCCCATACATCACACTTGCGCCCCCCAAGCCACCTCGCAATGCGCATTCGATCGCGCCGCTCTTGCTCTTCCAGACTACCCCCAACTTCGACGTCATCGAGCACTCCCTCCCCAGCATCCCCTCCCTCCCCGTTCCTCCGTCCGAACGCCAACACGGCCCAGCCAATCACGATCATACCGGGCGGCCGCTGCTCCCCCGCGCTGGACAGCGCACCCTCCACGTCCTGTAGCGTTGACACGAGTACCCGTTGATCTGGCAGCGAACCACGCTCAATGATGGCAATCGGGAGATACGCAGGGTACGCAGGGCCGTCGCGCCGTCCCTGTCCCTGATCCGGTCCACCTCCCACACTACCGTGGGAGGACAAGGACTCGGTCTCCACGAGCGCGCGCACAACCTCACGGAGCCGCGCAACGCCCATGAGCACGAGCAGCGTCCGACCGCGATCGTATCCTGGGAGCGAGACTACCTTGCCCTGGCGCCCGACGCCCGTGCAGACGATAAAAGACTCGGCAACGCCGCGATGCGTGACTGGAATTCCGGCGCAGGCGGGTGCGGCGAGTGCAGAGGAGAGCCCCGGGATGATGAGCGGGGCGTAGCCGTGCGCACGGAAGTAGGCGAGCTCTTCTCCGGCGCGGGCGTACACTATTGGGTCGCCTTGTTTGAGCTGCGTATCATACGCACGTAATGGGCGATGGTCGAGTACAGTATAGTATTGGGAAACGGAGGTGTCAGTACACAATGACCAAAGGAAATGTCGCAACGATACGTACCCTGACGACCGTTAGTCCACGACTAGCTGCCTCTACTGCTGCTTGCATCATTTCCATCTGCGCACCGTCCGCATTTCCAGGGAACTTGCGTGCAATCCGCACTTCGACGTGCGGTGGAATGAGCTCAAGGACAGGGGCTGGAACAAGTTTATCTGAGAGAACGATGTCGGCGTGTTTAGTCAGCGCTGTGTGCGTCGCGAGCGTAAGAAGCGAGGGATGCCCTGGTCCAGATCCAGCTAGGAAGATGCGGCCTTTGGTCTGATTGGAAGGGGGCTGCGTGAGCTTGAGCCCGTGCTGGGATTTCTTCTCGTCCGCAGAGAGGAGGGGTATAGTCCCTTCGTGGGTGACCTCCCCATCAAGGATACCCTTCATCTCGCGCTCCGTCATCGCTGCGAGCCGCGATATGGGCCAGTACTCGCTGACCTGGACGACCCACCTCATACGTCGTCTCGCAGCTTCGGCGTTGCTTTCCTCAGAGGTAGCATTGTCGGGGACGGGACTGTTTGGAGTCATCACGGCGCTATCCTCGCCTTCTTCGCCAGCTGGCGCCCCGTTCTCCTTGGCTGATTTCTTCGCCATCTTCCGGAGCTGCCCGACCTTGATCACGGCAGGGCCGATGTCCTTGGATAATGCGGCGACTATTTCTCTGCGTACGCGCCCTCCGAGTCTACATCCCTCTCCATTCGTGGTCACGCTGATCTGCAGGGGGCTCTTGGACGATGAAGTGGGGTCCACGAAGCGGTGTGTTGCTGTGAAGGAGAAGTCACAGAGCTCGGGCATATCCGTGACGTTGATGGGAATGCGGTGTGCGCGGAACAGTTCCGCGAGACGAATTGCACGAAGGCGTGTGACAGGGAGGTAGGGTGAAGTGGAGGTGGTGTCGGTGATACACGCGAACGAGACGGGGATTTCTGCGAGAAATATATCCAAGGCAGCTAGGTCTCTGCTCGTCTTCAAGCCGTCCTCGCCTTCGTCGGTGAGGGTTGTATTTGCACAGAGGGTGTCGGGAACGGGGAGACGGTTCCAGTCGATTACTTCGAGTTGGCCTTGAGTTGCCCTCCATCGAATCTCCTCGCAGACCGCGTCAATACCGCCACTGACAAGCACTTTGACGACAGCGTCTGCTTCGAGGGAGGCATAGGCTCTGTTGGCTGCCAGCGCATCCCCTCCGATGATGAGAACGGTCTTGGTATGCATCTTGAAAGAGAGCATGAGAGATGCCCCTCGTGTAGGTGGTGAGTATGGGTCCATGTCTGTCGTTGTCGCTGTAGATGACTGAGAGAGGCATTATTTACTTTCCTCCCCACCCACATGATCAAGAGCAAATGATTAGATTACGTCAGTGATACAGACCTGAGAAGGTTCCTGGCAAGGAACTTCATTTCAGCCACGCACTGGCTTGGAGTCAATGCAACTCGTCGATAACGCAACTGTGAGCGGGTTTTTTTTTAGTGATGTCAGATATTGACGTGACGACGTGGTGTTAGTTTCTCAAACAGCTCGCGGCGTTGTTTGAGTCGACGAAAGACAAGGGGACGGTATGGCTAACGCACAAGCGACGTGCGTGTGTTTTTGCTTGCTTGCTTTTTCACACTGTCCAACCTTCAAATCTAGTGACTCATGACGGCGAAGACGCGACAATGGATGATGCAGTCCCCAACAGCGAGAAGGAGTACCCATGTCTGATCCGAATTACAGACGGAAAGAAGGCCAAGTTCTCTACACACGTCAGTCCCTTTTTTTCTTCCACCTTCCACTTCGATCTTCACTATCCACGATACTGTCTCGTCTCTCGCTACCTTCCACCCCATTGCCATCTAAATTGGCGCTCACACGCCACCTGATCGCCTCGATCATCTCAGATCACTCCTTCCGAGCTCCCAAAATTCCATGCCGCCTACGGCACCCTCCTCAAGGCGTCCTGTGCGACGCTTCGCAAGCGAGACAAAAAGCGTGAGAAACAGCGCGCGGAACAAGTCGCAAAACGAAAACAGCGTATGGCGGAGCCCGTCGTCATCGATGGCCCCAAGCGCGGTAATGGCAGGCGGAAGCGGCAGAGGAAGGTGAAGGCCGCGACGAAGCAAGAGCAGACGAAAGAACGAGTGGCCAAGCGGGAGGAGGAGAGAGCGAAGGCGTAGATGGCAACATCGTAATTCGGAGCTCTGGCGTGGTTTTGAGCACCAGGTGAGCGGTAATGCTTTGTTCTTGCGGGGGGCCCTGCAAGTACGATTGAAGATATACAATTGGTTTGTCGTGACTGACAATGAGCATCCTGTCGGTATAACCTTCCACACCGGCATACAAATCGGCTTGGTGCCTTTACACTCTTTGGTGATCCCTCCGTGAATGACAGCAGGTGTAGACAATTACAGGAGCGATCTGGGCATCCGTCTTGTAGATTCCATCCAGATACAATTTCAGAGGAGGAAGACGACATCGATCGCAATTGCCATCTCCACTTGAAGAGGTCGACGTCCGATGGTCCGATTGTAAGAGCTACGATCGACTTCTTTGTTCGCATATCGCGGATTGAAAATGCGTCATGAATGTATTCATAATTCGGATCGGCGATCTTGACCAGCAGAGTGTCGACGTGCACTTTCAAGAAATCATCGTTGTGATGGGGAGTTGCCCTCACATTTCACTCTGTATTTGCTAACGTACAACGCGATAGCCTTGCGCCAATGCATACAGGATAGTACCAAGATCCCAACTGGTGGCAATCCAAGTAAAAATACGATCAGCGGCCTTACTGGAGTTCTGACGCCCCTCAAAAGTCGGGGAGACATCTGCCTCGACTTGAATCGAGTCTTCACGTTTCTAAATCTTCCGCTCGCCCATCTTGCTGAAACCGGTCGTCGTGATGTGTTCGTGTTTTCCTATCTAGACCACGCAGGTGCCTTTGATACCCCCATGACCCTCTGTGAGGCGGATGAGGTCAACACCTGTGGGGTGATTAAACAGACAGAGTTTCTTGCCCTGGTGGCAAGAACGGTACCATGTTGAATGCAAGGGACAAGATGGTGTGTCGCCGTGACCGTTCAGTCTAAGGGCGACGGATTTCTACTTTGTTCAAATTGAAACTCAGCTGACCCCTAGGCTGGTTACTGCTTGTGCGTTGTCTCGCCGGACAAGTATCACAGTGATACGATGTGTGAGTATCAATTTCTTCCTTCTTTTACATTGTTTCAATTCATGGACATCCAAAGGCCAAGTGGACTTTTCCGCCTTGATCAACGACGAACTGGTTGCTATCTCAAGTTCTCGTGAATGGGTGTTAATCCTGGCCCTGAAAGAGCACCTACGCGACATTCCGTGGTCTGCTTGCAAGTTCTATCGCATGCGAAATCCAGTACCAGTTGGCAGCCCCACCGAGCTTTATGACACACCACTCGTGCAAGTTTGTGCAGTCAAGGAAAACAGAATCCCTATCCACCCAGTGAAAACGAAGGTCGGCGAGTTAGCACCAGAGCTTTCCTTCTCACATATCTATGTGGTCGTTGATATTCCTGGTGGTCAGTACAATCAATCGTTTTCGGTTTTGACACGCGGTCTGACGACACTCCAGTGCCCCGAAAACGTACTGCGGAAGAGGTTGGCATTCTCGACTGGGTTAGATCTGCAAAAATCGGGAAGTTCGTCCCATCTGGCATGGGTTTTGAGCAGTACAAGTCACTTCAACAAGATTATGCACAACGCCTGCTCGATGACCGCCCAATCGCGGGGAACGGCGGTACGCTTCCTGATGATAAAGTCCCGCCGATTTCACTAGTATACCAACCATTTGGTGCCTTTCTTGATACTTACATTGGCACGGGTGACAAAGCAACTCGTACTTCTCCTCTCTTGAAGCATCAAGTGGATGATTTTGCACATCAAATGACTCTGATACATGACGATGAAGATAGCAGACGGGACGCAGCTTTACCTCTCTTTAACCGCATGTTTGGTGAAGCTCTTGGTACGACTCTCCCAATAATCGCCCCAGCTAACATTGGCAATTATACGACTGATGGGAGCATTCTTGGCACACATGGGGAGCCCATTCTCCTTGTGGAGTTCGAGAAAGACTCGGAGGCGTCAGGCGTTTCCAGTATACCTATTGTTCAACTGTGTTCCTACTACATTCAGTGTGTTCGCAGAGTGGATGAAAACATTATGTTGTCTTCAAGGATGCCGGCGCTCGGTCTAACGATTGTCGGTAGGTCGATCACTTGTCCCTGAGCGCATTGTGACATCCACTGCATCAGGCCCCGTGGTTACATTCCATGCCATAGCCCTCTGTAGCAGAGTCCATTCCACCCCTCTCACCTCCTCGTTGTCGTGCGTCTATCGTGCAGTTGACGGAAACGATCGACACAACTTGTATGATGCATTTGCAGCAGCTGTCGATCTCCTTCGTCGTATCACCCATGATTGCTCGATAGAGCCCTTATCCCCGTTAAAGGACCGTCTTTTCCCTGCGATCACGGAACTACCCTCCTTTGAAGATCCCAGTGTTTCAATCAAATTCGAAATCATCAAGTCTATCATCACCTCCCCAGGTCGGTATATCTACGAAGCGACCTCTTCAAACGCTACCAAGCTCGTCATCAAGTTCACCCGTCGCTATTCCCTCGATCTGCACATGCATTGTTTTCGTGAAGGTCACGCGCCTAAACTTCGTGGTTATGCCAAGCTCCCGGGGAATATAATCGCTGTAGCCATGGATTTTGTCGACAACACTATTCCCTTGGATTCAAAGGAGGCTTCCCTCGACGACCGGAAGATCTGGGCGGATCAATTAACACGTCTTGTCGACTCTTTCCATGCCGCGGATTATGTTCATGGTGATCTTCAATATCCCAACATACTCGTCGCTGCCAACAACAAGGTCATGTTGATCGACTACGATTGGGCAGGGAAGGAGGGAGAAGTGTTTTACCCACATGGCCGTCTGGCGCCACGGCTTACAGAGGGACGCGACCGAAGTGATCTGATGATCACAAAGGAAGACGACAGACGTGTTTTGGCCATTACCTTGAAAGAGATTGGAATCGGTTCCCAGTCGTGATTGCTTATATTTTATTCGTTTCATTATTTGTATTGTACATCCACACTACTAGTGAACTGTAATGTGCCACGATGCCCTCAGTTGTGCCATTAGCGTGTTTCATGTCGCAAGGAATTGGACATCGCTGAGCGCATGCAACTTCGCCTCGATCGAGCAGAGCCACTGTCGTTGCTTCGGTCTCACAGCCCAACGCTCGTAACTTTGAAGCACGGATCGGTCAGCGATCCAGTTTCCAACAAAAACAAATAAGCAACATACTGCTTACTTCAACTTGCCGGGGGAGCCTGCTTACGATTGAAGGTGTAGTACAAGTGGCTTCTCGTGATTGACAATGACTCCATCCTGTCGGTATAACTTGGCTTGATGCTTTTATACTCTTTGGCGATCCCTCTGCGAGATGACTGCGGGTGTACACTCTCACAGGAGCAACGTTGCAACTGGGCATCTATCTTGAGAAGCCATTGGGATACGATTTCAGAGGGGGAATACTTAGGTCTACGTGCACCACTTCCAGCACTGGCAGGGTCATGGTCACTGAGTGCTGGGAAGGGGAAGGGGAAGGGAGTATATCGTCTCAATATCCGAAGCTAACAATCTGCACGACTACTGCACGTCAACCGTCCTTCAACGGCGTGTCTGCCTGGATCTGCGACTTTATGAAACTGTCTGTTGTGACGCGTCTGTACTGTTCTAGCCTCTGCAAAGCAAGCAGCAGCCCCGGCGTCGATCGTGTGGGATAGTGACGCATAGAACGTAGTTCACTGTGATTCGCTTCGGTGCGAAAGGTGCATCAACGGCGTCTAGGAGAGCGAGGCGCTGTGTAGGCTGGTCTCCTTTAGCTTCCTATGGCGACACGCTCCGAGATCGTCGCTCAAATGTCTTTTCGAACCGGCACAGAACACAGCGGTAAACAGCAGTCAACGAGATCCAGTTCTGGAAGTTATGCGACACTGTTTGCGGACCGCTCATCACTCTTCCTTCACTCTCTCACAAGTCAGAACCCCCCATTCCAACTGGAATGATCAGCGATGGGCAATATACCACGGTCGTGACTGCGTAATAGCTCTCAATTATTGCGTCGTCTGATCCGAGGTTTTTCGTGTCCTGTTTAGTCCGTTTCCCGCTGTGTGAGTCTGATGGTTGTATACTAGGACTTGGCCGTTCAATTTACGCCTCTCTGGAATGGTCAGAAACGACTCAAAAGATTTTTTTGTGAAAGTGATCTCTAGGTAGCGTACGTTCGCATCGATCGATTGGAGACTCCGCTGGAAATGTCATTTGCACGTTTGGTGGTCAAGAAAGTGGGGAGGATGCAATGACACGAATTCCATGAGCTGGATTCGAGAGCACCTAACGTGTACAAGTTCTCGTCACATTCACCGATAAGTTTATGGAAGCCTCGTAAATAATATGGGTAAATCTGAGCACTGGCCCGGGGCGCGCAACCATGTCGGATCCGCCGTGCGCGAGGTCTTTACAATCGGCCTCCAACGAAATTCGTCATCCCAAAATCCAAACCTAGCCATGCACGACTACTGCACGTCGACCGTACGAATGCCCATCATCAACTCACTCAGCGCCGTCTCCACCCGAATCTGAACCTGGATGAAACTGTCCGTCGCCACGCGTTTGTACTGCCCGCGCTTCTGCGTGGCTAGCAGCAGTGCGCCAAAAGGTTGTCGAAGCCGAACGAGAATTCGCAGCGCGCGCGTGTCTAGATCAAACAGAGAATCGTTTCCCGAGAAATCCTCGTCGAGCAAGGGACTGATCCACGGATGAAAGAGAACGAGGTGCTTTTTCCTGAGCGAGTCGTCCTTGGTCTCGATCTGTACCTCGCCGAGAATCGGCGCCGTGGCACGATAAACGTGAAGGCTTGACTCGGAATTACGTGCCACGAGCTGGGGGGAACCAGTGAAATGGAAAACAAGCCCGGGAAGTCGAAGTCGACTAGAGACGAGAGATAGCGATGGGAGATTGAGGAGACGTTCATACAGCATAACTATCGGAGAGAGATCACGAAAGGACGACTGCAAAACCGTGACCATTCGATCCATCTCTGCGCTCTCAATGGGTCGAGGAACATGCGGAGGCATAATTTGGTCGTAAACAGAGAGATTGGAGGGGAGATAACTGTGGTGACTCCCTGAAGTCCCGGTCCAGGCGAGAATGGTGATATTATCTGAACGCGTGAGGATGTGCTCCAACAGTCGACCGACTGCTTGATTACCCTCCCCATATACAACAGGGATGGCAACGTTGAAAATACCAAATAGTGAATATGCGATGTCTTCCTCCCGCGTTGTCTGGCGCTTCGAAGCCAGATATAGCTTCTCCCGTAAGCGGTCTATCCCCGGTTCCATCGTGGCAAGCCTCTCCGTGGCAAACTTGGTTGCCCGCTCCATCTCCGAGAGAATGATAGGCGATTCCTTGTGATTGAACATCTTCACACCGAGATAAGGTTTCCAGTCCTCCGTATAAAACTGAATGACCTTTGAAGCAACGTACTCCTGGTACGTCCACCCACGAGTGTTCCAGATGCTATTCCAAAGATCACCTTCTTGTTGCGACTCGGAGAGCACACCAAGGAGATGGACGATCGTGAGTGCTGCGCGACAGTACCACCGAAACATGGCAACGACAGATTCCTGCTGAACCCCCTTGTCTGCCTGATTGACGCAGCACGTATCGCTCCATGCCCACCGGAATCGGTGAGATTGGACCAGATTACAGAAATTGATGAGCTTCTTTATTGTGGGGGATTCGGGTAGTGCATAGATCGAAATGTCCTCGACCGTCTGGAATGTCGGCTCGGGAGGTTGCCACCTGTGCGAGAACATCACATATTGATAGAATTTATCCACCTCTTGCTTGATGCGTGCATGGTCACGCCGACCATGGGTAGTCATTGCAGACCGAAGTTCGTCGAAGATCGGGAGTTCTTCAAACGCAGCAGCTTGCTGTGTTTTATCATAGACATGACCGGTGATGGTGTCAATGAGCACGCGGGGTATGTCACGGATGGTGTCATCGACGACTTCTCGGATGAGTGGAGTCGTGTCGAGATATCGACTTCGCAGGTCTGATATCAAAACGACATAAATTTGTATTTTCATGCGGCGGGCTAGATCCAACCGGCTCACCGCAAACTTGTGGGTCCGCCGAATTCTTCATCCTCAACAACATCATCTCGAATGCACTGAATGCCTCCCTGTAGCGGCCCATGCTATGCAATACGGAATGTTTCTTCTTGTAGCCTATGTAGTTGGATGGATCACGGTCAATAACCTGATCGTATTGTCACTATCGTCAATTATGCACATGTGCGAGTCAATTGATACCTTGGTAATGCTGACGAGTTCCCCCTCCAGTAAGCCCGCTCGAGCCTTGCAGCATTTCACAATAATATCGTTGATGTTCGTCGGGTTGAGTGAGAGTACGCTCGAGTAGTGTTTGATGGCCGCGCCGTGGTCGTCAGACGTATTACTAGCGAACCTCTTCTCGAGTTTCTTGATACAACGTCGTTTAAAATCTGGAGAAATTCTCAGATTTAACTTTTTGTCACGAATGAAATCACCCACCAAGTTCCCACTGTAGTTGATCATCCAAGGCGTGCGTTTCCTCTGAGAGCTTCTTGAGAAAGTAGTCGTGTTTGAATGGGCGGAGCAGTCGCTGGCCAGTTGAAAGTGACCAGACTCTGAGCGTCGAGTCACTCGATCCACTCGCAATTCTTGTCGAGTCCGGTGAGATGTCCACTGCTCTCACCTCATTTCTGTGCGCTTGAAACTCGGTCGCCATTTCGTGGCTCGTTGCCTTCCATATCGTTACTCTGCCATCCTCCGTCCCGGCCACAATCCACTTTCCGTCCCGTGAGATTGCGGCGTCTCTAATAGGACTTCTAGCGTCCATTGGCTTGCCCACTTCCTTGCCATCCGCCACTCTCCATCGTCGAATCTTTCCTTCCGTTCCTGCGCTCACGACATGCTTCCCGTCGGGGAGAAACTTGACCGACTGTATGACATCTTTAACATCGATTTCGATCGGGTTCGCGCCAACGACATTGGAGACGAAGTTCTTTTCATTCGATTTCCGAGGTTCCATCAGTCCCTCATTTTCGGTGGTCTTGGGTTCATCGTCTTTGCTCGCTGATGTATCCATCTGCTGTCTGCGTGGGCTGTCTGGCACCCCACTCGATCCTTTTTCTCCTGTCAGTTCCCCAGCACCCCAATGATCTTGCCCATGTATGTACTACTCACCATCCCCCTTTGTCAGGCACACCTTGGAAGACACATTTGGCAGGCTAGGTGTGAGCATGGTGCAAAGAGAAGAATTCACAGTCCGAGGTGTGCCATCATCATATCATATCACCTAAAAATAAACGTGTTCGCTCACGCATTTACCCCGTGCCCTGGGCGCTTGCTTTCATCTACATCTCGCGTTTTCTTTTTACTGTAACGATCGCCATAGTACTATTTTTCGACGAAGCAAGTAACCATCAAAGCCCATTCATTTATGTATCATTGGTCACTGAACGATCTTCCACCATTTTCCAACCCAACCCATTTCACTGCGCTTACTATCCCGCACTATTGCCTTATCGCATCGACAACAAATGAACATGCTGGGATATCAGTATATATGCCATCCAACCCTCGAATACCCCATCCTTGACTGGTGAACACAGGAGGTCGCGAATTATAGATATTTGAATAATCTATTAATCGCTTTACATCACACGGTGAGATTGCTTACTGAAGGGTTCGTCAGGGAATCCATGCCTCGTCGCGTCTGTTGAACGTGATGATAAGTTGGAGATACTTATTGGTGACTAGGGTCGAGATCGCTGAGGACCAGGGAAGGGCTTGTTGACCGTAAGGTATAGAATTTCCAGCAGTAGCATGTCGGAGTGCCGAGTTCTGGACATGTCTTTGACTAGCTTGGGTGGTGTCCTGAGTTCTGGTACAGTAGGAATGGAAAGGAACAATATCGTTACGAGCATATGGAGCAACCGGGACAGGGTCTTTTCTCACATAAACTCTGCTTAAGCATAGAATTTTCTGACAAGAAATGTCATAAGTCAATTCAAGTTCGAATGTCTGAAATACATAGGGATGTGCAAGTCGAGAGCGGAATCAAATGCCCAAAACTGCAATCAATTTACCATTTTTTCAGGAGATTCAACGACTCGGAGTTTATCTCTGAGGCTGCAGCATCATTAATATTACAATGCCAGTAAAGGTTGCTTCTTAAAATAATCTTGTTGGAAATCTGGAAAGATCCTCAGACGGTGTCGCCGATACATTTAGTTACCAGGTTCGCATTGCGATCGATCACCAAGGGTATGAGTCCCCTCTTGTAGATTGTTCATCTTTTGGAAGCATTCGATCGCCTCCGTAATCCGATCTTCTTCTTCAAGAACATCACAGACTGCCCGATAAAGATGAATCTTTGGAAACATGAACTAAATGACACGAGAACTGTCAACCCATTCTAAACGACCATGCAAACCACACCATACCTTGTCTGCGCCTCCTAATACCTCATCGGCTGAATGACAACGCAGCCCCATTCTGGCCCATCCCATCAACACGGTATTGGGAGGTGAGGAAGTGAGCGATAACACGGCAGAGTGGGCCGAGAACGCCTCGGCGTGTTTCTCCACATTTGATGCCTCGTCTCCGATGGCCTGAAGCCGTGATATGCATTGGTTCCTGAAACCTGATAGCAGGGAGTAAATATACATGCTACAAAATGACGCAAGACTCACCTTCAATCCAGTTCATGATCAATTTATCGTCCTGCAGATCGTTGCTCATGGTATCAATAATGTCAAGAAGATGATGTGCAGCATCATATATGCGACCACCGGCAAACATAGTTTCACATTGATGCTTTTGCTCGTGTACGCGTAGGGCACACTGTGATGCAGCAAGTTGGTTAGTGAGCCCTTGGACAGTTTCTTCGAGGCCAGCTGTGGTTTGTTCTATAGATACAGAAAACGGGTCAGAGGGTCCTCAGTCGGAATGTTGATAAACGCACCGGAACTCGTTTTCTGGGCATCAAGGTCTGCACGTAGTGATCGGACGGACTCGATGAATTGATTGGCTGCGCATTGGCAGGCGACTGTCAACGAGGTGGGAGTAAACGTGGATTGAACGCACTGGAGTTTTCCTCTCGAGCACAAATAAACTGAATGGTGTGCCTGAGCTTTTCTCCTTCCTCGTTGGCTGCACCAAGCTGATCACGGAGTCCTTGAGCAGATTTCTCTAGATCTGCTACCATCCTGACGGTCATGCCTAGTTGATTCTCTGTGCATTGAGAGGCGACTGTCAACGAGGTGTGAATGAAGAGAGAGAGAACACACTTGTGCTATCATGTTCTGCGCGAAGGGACTTGTTATCTCTTTCGGATGAAGCAAGCTGGTCAAGCAGTCGTTGAATAGTTTCATCGGAATTCGCAATGTTCGTTGCTGGCGGAAGTGAATAAAGGCACGGGGAAGTCAGCCGGCTAATAAACACACCTTTTCTGCGCGACTTCCCACTGGAACTAGTAAACTTGCTTGTGTCGGGGGGTCCCATCCTAGTAGCATTAGTAATAGTAGGGAATCCCCGACTCCCACGAAGTGGAGGAGGGTTTGTAATCCGCTCAAATGGCACTACCTCCAAGCAAACGGACCCATGCGAACTTTTTACTAAATAGAGATTATTTGTCATCTCTTCTCGGCGTCGCCGTAACACCCCTCTCAGATGAACGACGTACGGGTTCTACAATGTGAGCGTCGTTTTCAATTTACATGTTTCGTCACTGACAAATTGCATGCAGGTTTACTGGCAAACCGTTTTATGTTGAACCCTGTGCACCGTTAATTACTGCTTCTGAAACCCCCGAAATATCTGTAACAGTAAACTCGTTGAACCGTTGTGCATCCTTGATCCCTGCTTTTGAAACTCCTGAAAAATTTGTAACTTCGTTCACAAATACGTCGAACCGTCATCGCTTGATATGTGAAGATTGTGAATTTGAGTTCGTCGGATGTGTATCCACATGTGGTTCTTGTGTGAGTGTTTTTGATGCTGCGTCTCGTGCATGTCTTACGAGGAGCCTTGAGTATTTTGTATCCCAGAATATTACCGTATGTACTGTTTTACACGATTTATCGCAACTGGCTAAGGAGTCGCGATCTTTTGTCGGTGTCGCAGATCGCATCGCAGAACTTGAATCCGGGTTTCCGCGTTGGTTTTCGAGCTCGAGGTCCGTTTATGCACAAAACGTATCTTACTTGACGCGCGATTGCCTGCGTGCGTGTGCCTCTCATTTGGGGTTACCACACGGAATTTCTCGCACCAAAAATGCATTGATCGAGTCACTCATAACACATTTCTTGCGTGCTAGATCAGCTTTCGTGGATTTGTCTCCTGTAGATGTCGATCGTGCGTACGGAGACGCGATTGAGTTACCGCTCGATTGTACTCGCAAACCTTCGCCCTTGATTGCTGCACTCTTCGCAACCCAGTATGGTTCCGAAGTGGCTTCTGCTTTTCGATTTTTACAGCCAGTGTATGCATACAGCTGTCGTGAAGATGAGTTGCCTTTCGGTCCTATGAAGTGGGGATCATCCGAATTTGGGCAAAAACTTTCGGACAGTGTTTTGAAGTTATCGCAGTCTACAGTCAGTCAGTCTATTTTGCATCTCCCACCAGAATCGCGCCCTCATATAAGATCTCGATCACATCGCCGGACTTGCAACGGACTTTCGGAACATCTGTTACAGCGTCTTCGGTACTTTGAAAACGCAGGCGCGGATGTGCTGAGTAATCTCTACGTGTCATACTATCCTTTGAGTACATCCACCGTGCTACATTGTGACTCGTATTATATCACTAAAATACTTGAGTATGAATATGGTGTTGCAGTTATCGACTGTGCACTGTCGTGCAAGTCCGCGCACGCAGAACCTGCAGAACGGAAGAGACGTATCAAAAGCAACAAAAGGCGACAGCGCAAATTGGATAGTATCGCAGCTGTTCGTGATGCTTCGGCGCAGTATGATCGTGAATGGCCCACTGTCGTCCCGGATGAAGTTGTGTTTCATTGTCTGAATCGGTATCACGAAGGATCGAAATGGGCGGAGCCTCCCGTTTGCGCAATATGCGGACAATATAAACGAGATATTGTGGAGAGTGCTGCTTCGGATCTAGAGTTAGGACTTCTCCGGTTGACAGACCCGTTTCTTATTCAAAAATGTGTGGTTCAACGGGTGTCGCCTATTTTTACTTTTGTTAACCCCGCACTTGATGGATTGATGTTGGAACGTCGTGGGGTACTTGTGGACAAAGCAAATGAAGCAGTATTCAATGTCTGCAAAGGTTGTTCAGCATATCTTTGTAAGGGAAAGATCCCACGTTTTGCGCTCGCGAATGGACTCTTTCGTGGTGATTTACCTGATGAATTTGCAGATCTTACATGGGTTGAAGAGAAAGTGTGCGCACTATATTGTACGACTGCTCATGTGACTCGCTTATTCCAGTCGTCTGATCCTTCGCAGCCCAAAGTATTTCATGGTAATACGTGTGCCCATGAGATGAACGTGGTTTCAACAGCTTCCGTTTTACCCCGGACACCTGCCGATGTAAATGGTCTACTAAGTGTAATTTTCGTCGGCCCAGGAAAGTTTAATCCCAAACAGCTTGGGACGACGTTTCGCGTACGAAGGGCGAAGATTGGCTCATTCTTGCTATGGCTTAAACATCACAATCGGTTGTATGCAGATATTCCCCTTGACTGGTCTGCGTTGCAATCGTATCCCGAAGATGATGTGATCCCGGGACTAGCTACTCGTGTCGTTGAAGATCATGATTTAAATGCAGATGCTATTTTTCAAGAAGAAACTGCCGGATTTGAGGACCATCCAGCTATGCTTGTACGTGAAGAAGATGGACATGGCGGACCCTCAGAAGAAGATTGCGGAATGAGTTCTGTAACTTTTTTGGAAAAAATGGGTGTCTCTGATCCGGAATGTGTTGGTATGAGCGGGCGCACATTCACCGCATCCGCTCTGAGAAATCTTGCTTCTCAAACTGCGACACAACCCGATCTAATTTTGCACCGAAGTTCAGAGCCCATTAATGAGTACGAAAATACCAATCTTTTTCCGGGGTTGTTCCCGACTCTATTTCCTTACGGTGTAGGTGGTTTATTTGGGAAATCAACATCATTGCCTTTCCGTGAACATGCCGAAGCTCTTCTGAACATTCCTAACAGATCGTTTAGATACCATCATAGTTTTCTTTTTGTTGCATTGAACATACATCATCGACACACTGCTCACTTGTATACTGCTTTCACTTGCAAGAAGCCGAGTTTTCAGTGGCTCGCTGCAAAACTTGCTGAGATATCGCCGGAAACGTTGAGAAGTGTCGCAGATCGGCTTGAGAAGGAGCATAAGCTGGGAGACATGTCGGCAGATGAAAAAAATGCTTTGAATCTTTTGAGACATGTTAATACTATATCCGCACGTATTCCTGGATCTGAGGCGTCGAAGATTTTCATTCGCAATGAAATTCGTAGCAACTTCAGTTTCTTCGGATTGCCACACCTCTTCTTTACCTTTAATCCTAGTGTTGCCCACAGTCCGGTGTTTCAGGTGATGTATGGTGATCGTGACGTTGACTTGTCGGACCGATTTCCTATCCTCGTCTCTGCTCGTGACCGCGCTGTTCGTCTTGCTCTGGATCCTGTAGCCGCTGCAGATTTCTTTGACTTTTCCGTACGTTGTTGTTTTGAATTTTTGTTAGGGTGGGACTACCAAAAAGAATGTAGTTCTCCTGAAGGGGGCATCTTTGGTCATCTTCGAGCATTCTACGGAACGACGGAATATACGGAAAGAGGTTCGCTACATGGTCACTTTCTTATTTGGCTCAAAGGAGGTGGCAATCCTTCGGAAATTCACCGCCGTTTACATGACGACGCTTTTCGAGCTCGATTCTTTGATTTCTTTGAAGACATCATTCAGCATCACCTACCTGATATCGAAACTCCCGTTGATCACACATTTGAACCTCGTGTTGAACGACCTCCTATGCCTCCTTCAAGAGCAAATATGTCTAGTTCAGACTCTTCGGAGTCCAGAGAGTGGCAGTCTGTGTTTCAGACCGAAGTTAAAAAATGCGGTGAAGTGTTGCAACGTCACACGTGCCGTCCTGTTTGTCACAAGTATGGTAACGAAGGTAATTGTCGGTTCCACTTTCCTCATGAAATCGTCGAAACATCACAATTTGACCCGGATACGAACTCCGTTGTGTTGAAATGCACAGATAGCAACGTCAACTTTCACAATAAATATATCCTTGTGTATTGTCGCCATAACCACGACTTGAAGTGTATATTGTCAGGGAAAGGTGCTAAAGCTGCTATGTTTTACATTTCGGATTATATAACTAAGATGGGTCTCAAGACGTATGAGATGTTGACGTTGCTATCTCGTGCCGTTGCTAGCTTACCGTCCGATCCCGTACAAAAGACCACAACAGAGAGTGCAAAGTCGTTATTGCACAGATGTTTGTCACAATTTAATCGACAACAACAGATACACGCTCAGCAGGCTGCTCGTTATATTCAGGGACACGACGATAGCATATCATCTCACTCGACAGTACCTATGTTGTCTGCGTTACTGTTGTCTCATGTAAAAGAGTCGTTGTTAGTGCGTAAATGTCCGATCAAGAGCGACGAAACGGACATCTCTGAGGCAGTGGAGTCTGTAACATCATGCCACGGGCAGGGGCCTGGGGAGGACGAGGATGACAACGACGATGTTGAGCAGTCGATGATCCGGATTACCGCTGATACCCATGGCAGAATCACTGAGAGCAACCCAGTCACGGATTACTTGTATCGGTCTGATTCGCTCGCGAATATGAACTTTTTTGATTTCTGCCGGTGTGTGAGTAGTGATGGTCAGGGCCCGGCTCGGCTCAAAAGCCCCAGCTTAGGCTCGGCTTGGGAGAGCTCAGGCTTAGACAAAGGTCAAGCTTGAGCCCTTGTCGACAGCCCGGCTCGGCTCGGGGGTTGGCCCCGGCTCGGGCCGGCTGTGAGTAGT